>CM042436.1:20738255-20968255 GCA_023631565.1 Gymnocephalus cernua | reverse complement strand
GTATATAGTAAGCCTGATGTTATCCCCAAATTGGTTGCCCCAAATAATTTTAGAATTTCAGTTTGTGGAGGATCACGACACCTGATTAATTGCCAATCAACAATCAAAGATCTGGTTATTGGATGATTGCATAGATTTGTGATATTTCTTAAATATCTATTGTGAAAATATAAGTGCATGTGCATTGAAGTATGCAATACTATGCAATGCTTAATGGGTTGTATGAGGTTTCAGTCTACACAATGACAGTTTGTAATGATTATATTATGATTAAATGAGATATTTAGATTGATTGCACAAAGAAACCTTAGCAAGCATAGATCGGGTCTCTCCCGATCAATGCATACCTGAGATGGAAGCATACCTGTTTCCATCTTTACTTCCGTTTGTATTTAGTTCAATCATCCACACACTTGTACTTGTCCTTGTATCACATACATTTAACACAACTGATAATACAATCACTGTAACTGACTATTCTGAGATTTGAGTAAATATAGCTGGTCAGGCTGCTCTACTTCCTGCCAACGAGAACTGACTGGGAGTTCAAAAAGATTTACAGGAGCAGTTAAAAACGGAACGTTTTGAGATATGTTTATTATTCCGGAATAGCTGTCAAGATATTTCAGTGAATTTCCTACGATGTGGCTGTTTATAGCTTACGCTGTTGTCAACGTTCCTCCCCAGCAAAGCTGCCATCAGTAGATGGAAATGTTGATAAAAAGCCCCACTAAGGTTTAAAAGGACTTTTCTGTTCAGTGGGAATCTGTTCAGAAGAAGCTGTTTTACCTCACGACCAATCAGCAAATATGAGCGTAAGTGTGAGGGGGCAATTAATCATGAACCAATATTAACATAAAATACCCAGCATAAAACTCAGAGTTACTGACAAAACATGTTTTTCTCTGATTTAAAATGGGAGATTTATAGTATAAATCAGCTTTCAGAAAGAAAAAGGAAAAAGACCCTGGGCACTCAACTTGATTGTGAAATTTAGTTGTGTAATCTAATTAAGATGCCACTAAGTGGATAGAATATTGAAGGGAAAAAGACACAGATTTTGTCAATCTCTGCGATTGATTTAATTAACTGCAAATCTCTTGCTGTGACCCCTGTAATCCTGTTTTTTTGCCTTTTTTCACCCGGTAAAAATTAAAGTTTAACTATAAATAGAGGTGGATAATGCAGTTGACCCGAGGGGTTAATTCTCAGGCTTTTTGGATGCTTTCATCCCCTGGAGGCCCTCAGTCCATGCTCTCCTCAGGTTACATTACCATGAACTCGAGAACCACCACAAGGAAATGAGTTCATATGGAGAAATGAAGCCAGGATTTGGTCTGCTCGGGCACCTTTGTAGACACTCCCAACATGAGAGGCCGGGAACAGGCTGGTCCTAAGTCTCGATTAATACCTTGATTCCACTCTACGTCATGAGGTCAGTGGGAATTCAAATAAAGAGAGAAATTGTGGAATAAAAGGAGTGAATCGCTGAACGGAGCAAGGCAGGCATGATGGCTTTGTCAGAATGTGTAGTAGCTTTCCTTTGTCAACACCTGCCAGAAAGATAGACAAACTTACATGTGAGAAAAGAAAATTAAATGAAATGTCTCAATTAATACCAGATGAAAGGGCTTGTTGAGTACAGCCACTCTGAGCTGTGTCCGTGCATGCAGCAGAACCAGCAGCTTTGCTGACTAATTGTTCCTTCACATAATCCTAAAATGTTTTTACATAATCTCAAATGCTGTTTACACATGAAAACTCCACAGGATTAATGTTACAAACGTACTCCACAGTGCCAGGATAAATATACATCTTATGCGACGGACTCAACTGTTTCAGCATTTATCTTTCTACATTTGTTCACCTAATCAAAATACTGTTGGATAAATAGATATATGTGGCCTGAGTACACATACAGAAGTCAAACAGCGGATGACACGTCAGTCAGCCCGCACCTTTATTTCCAATATTTATTTTCCCGTGTTGGTGACACTTAGGACCTGAGGCCATGGGATTTATGTCACACTAATATGTTATATGCATCATGTTCACACACCGCACACTACACATACTCACAGTGTACAAACAAACACACGTGTGCACACAGTCACACTCACTCCTTAACAAAAAAAAGAGCACTGATTGCCTGAGCAGCTGAGCTACGCTGAGGTCTGGAAGCTCCATTTTAAAGTGCTACTGTGGTGGAGCCGAAGGTAAAGGTGCCTCCTGTAGTGGTGAACTCTGAAAATTTGTTACTGGGGCATCAAGTAACACTTGGTACTCCTAACTTCTTGGTACAGTAGGTGCTAAATTCATTAGTAAAACATTCACAGTTGCCCAATCAGAACCTATAATGTTAACTGCTTGATTCTGTCTTTTTAAAGGACGATGTCAGTGTTTAGTTTATTTTAGTTTAGTTTTAAATCCTTTATTGCAAATCATGTATAACTTATGTTCCTGTGGACAGTTGTTTAAATAATACATGAGTTGTAAGCAGATTCTCGAAGCTTGCTACATGCAGTTGATCCATCATATTAATCCTGAAAAAAAAAAATCTCCTTGCATGATACTGAAGGGTTTCAAGTGTCAACTAATTGGGTTTCATAAATAAATGGATGGAAAACTTGCCACAAAAGTTACAACAATGAGGAACATTACAGCATAGTTTGCAGATTACTTGTGATTTGTAGTAAATGGGCTAAATCATGCAAAATGCGGATGGATCACTGTTTTACCTCAAGGAAAATAATACACAAGAACAGAAAAGGGGAACGTTCTCTGTCTCGAGTGTTTGGTGTGTGTGGTCTTACAGGAAACAGTACACAGGTCCTGTGCAGCAGTGTGATGCAAGGGTCATACAATCCAAAATGCACTGTGTATCCACTGCTGACGTTTAGAACAAAACAGCATCTAGACCAAGAGATAAGGTAAATGCTCCCACTGACCCTCTTTTCCACAGCTACAGTCTTCTGAATCTTGCTGAATGTCATATCTTTTACAATGCCTGTATAGTGTATACTGTTGTAAATATGCTTAACGACAGACGGTGTGACCTCATTCCAATCTACTCTCCCTCACATACATATAGGACAAGGAAAAAGCATCTTATTAATGGTAAAATAAAAACGGAAACTGAAATGCACAAGCTTCAGTGTTGTGTGCAGAGGACCACAGGTTTGGAATGAGGTTGAATACATGATGAAATGTCTTTGTGTCTGTGTTTAAAAAGAGACAAAGACAACAGTTACTACAAAAACATGTTACAGCTTGAACTAAACGCCTACTCTAAACGGCTAGGGACTTTTAAATAGTAACTCTGAATTAATTTATTTTTCTTTATTTACTTTTTTCTACTGTTATACTTACCTGTTTTATTGTTTGCTTATTGCATCTTATATTTGACCAATACTTAATATTGATGGACTAAATGTTTTGGGACCACTTAGGTAGGGTTAGGGTAGTTATGGTTTCTCTTTTCTTTTTGTGTAGGTTGTAAATGTCATTGTATAATACATGTTTACTTTATTTTATCTAAACAATATGATTGTATTTATAATGTGTATTATTTGCTAGTGACTGGGCCTCTTTACACAAGCTCGTGTCCCATTTCACATATCTGCATTATGTCTTATGACTGTACTTGTCCTCTAACTTTTGTGAATAAATTGGACCTTGAACCTTGAACCTTGAGATATACTTGGTAAACATTTCAATTATGATCCCTTTAGTCATCTTAAAAAGCAGGTGACCTTCGCCCCAAACATGCCCCTAAACACGGACACACAGGCATACATACAGATACGTCTCACTTTTCTTAGATAGATGAATGGGAAATTTGCTATTGCAATTCACTACAGACTTTGGAGCTCGCACTTAGTAATATTTCCTGACATTTGCCTCATAGCAAGTTACTGTCCCATTGTAGAATGTCCTGCATCAGTCCCTCACAGTGTGCAGACCTGTCCCGAATCATTTTTACTCTAACTGCACATGCCCCAAAAGCCCCCCACTACCTCAGCACCCCCAAACCACAATGCACGCATTAATCTTATACACCCGGGAGGGAAAAAATCCAGCAGCTGCCAATGCAGTCCCACCCAGCAAGCTGTGTCCCTGGAGCTCTACTAATTCCAAGGTCATGTGGATGCGTCAGCCCCTTTCCTCTCACCCCGTCTTCTTACCTCAGCTGCAAGAGAAGGAAGGGAGGGAGAGAAAATGGTAGAGGAAGACGGAGAAAGTGAGGCCTTCAAAAGTAGCTCTGTCACACAAACATTTGGCTGTGAAGTGAGAAGTTCTCTCATGCAACAGATCTGAGAGCACAGATTACTCAGGTGTGATGGGGCATGTATTTCTGGAGGTGGGAGGACAGGGGAGGCCTGGTGCTGTCTTCTGTGCTCTCTCCATCTTCAGTGATTGAATATTTCATTAGTGGCGCCCAGACATTCCTAAATCTCCCTTCGCCTCAGTGACCCCTCTTAGTGGCGGAGGCTAGAGATATGGCCTCTATTAACCTGATTCCACTGGAGACACGGAGGCTTGACCAAAATCTGTCTCGCTTTTGCAGATGTGTGAGAAAAAATCCAAAAACTAAAGATGCCATCGGTTCTATGATGATATAAAATTCAAGCTGGCATAAAAATCTATCTTGCACAAACCTTGTATACACAAGTTGTTATCTCATTATTATTCATGCTTTGTTTGCATAAGTTTGGCCACTTTACAATTTGTGCAGCCCGTTTTTGTTGACCACAAACAGCTACTGTTTGTTAACAGTACAGATTTAGCTGGCTGTAGCTAGCTAGCAACGTACCTGCCGACTGTGTATGTGCAGACTATGCCTATGTTTGTGTGACACAAATTTTTATAGAACTCAAACTTACCAGGAACTCCATTCTGTAATTTACCTCAAGTTACTCTATTTCCTCTTGTCTCATAGCATCAGGATAAGCGCAACATTTTCACTTAGGTTCTTCACCTGTTTGTGTCCACTTGGGTCTTTCCATTGACTTTCTTTGCAATTGCGCCGCCTCTAGAATCCCCATTCTAAAGGCCAAAATATACTAGACGCATTGAAGGTGGCGCGCGCCAACGTGATGTCAAAATTACATCATTTCCTGCCGGCGCGCCCGGATTTAAGCACGCGAGTACAGGTCGCGCAAACTGGAAACAGGAAGCATGAACAAGCTCCTGGGCAACCGGATGCCAGGACTCTCCGAGTGACTGCAAGTCTCTCTTGTAAACTTACTGGGTTAAGATGAGGTCTTTTATGGTGAATGGAAGGCTTGATCCCACCAAGTAGTTCATCCAATCAAATCGAAGCATTCACGTCAATGCTGCTGCCAGTTCTGCCGTTGTTTATCTTTTTCTTCTTCTTCTAGTCTGTAGAAAGCACCCCTAAACTTGATCCTGGCACCCCTTAAAAATAGTCTGTGTTTGATGAGCTCCTGAAACTGCACAGACAGGTGTCACCCACAGTAAGATAGCATGTTGGGAAGTGGTCGTAACATGCCTTCAAAGTAACCTAAATGAGCATGAACATTTTCAAAAAGGTCCATTAAAGTCTCACATCAAGATATCTGAATGAGCTGTATTTGGCTTTGGTCATTTACAGCCATGTCTGACACATGTCAGCTAGCTATAGCCTAGGTAAGTTAGGTTCAGAGTTCTGCATGAAGTGAAAATAATGACTGAAATAGTGAAAATATGTTAATATTGTTATCACCTTTTTCCCTTACCTGTTTCTGCATACTGTAGTAGCCTACCTATAGTTCTTGGCATTGTAGAAATTGGATGTGTGTGTGATTATATGACCTCATAGTAACCATTTTCAATGTGTCAACAACATTATTTTGAATATTTGAACTTGTCAATACTGTTTAAAATAAGCTATTGTGAGCTAAGGAGTTCTGCTCTAGGAAAACCACACCATGGTGAAACTAAACCCAGAAGATCATTCAGAAAATAGTGCTTGTCAGCCATTAGTCTTTTAATTTGATGCTGTGACTTTTAGTTTTCCCCATTTATTCAATATTTCAATATTTCAACATCATTTCATTTGTATACCACCTCACCTTTGTAAGTTTTCTCATAATTGTTGGTGTCCTTTGAGTTACATAATTCAGTGTTTCCCCTACCATGATGGTCCAAAATGAAGTTAAAATGCACAGTTAGCACAGTAGAATAACGTTACGTTAAAAGAAATTACGTTAACAAGGTAAAGCCCTGATCCTAGAATCACCCCTGCTAAATAAATATCTAATCAACTACTGTCCGCATACTGAAAATGAAATACTCTGGCATAATATAACTGTGGTCTGCAGCACTGTAAACTACTATTACCTGGGTTAAGAGGAGGGACTCTTAGAGACTAAGAACAAGAAAAAGCCAAGTACATTTTAAACAATTTATGTTTACTTATTTTTCCTACTTTTAATCATTTTTTACTTTTAGGACCCACACTAACAACTGTACGTTCACATACTGAAGTTCTGCATGAGTGAAGTCTTTTAGTCCTGTTTTCCCAACACTTCTTTTCAGTACAGAATACGTGTTGAAAGGATGCCTTCTTTGTGTTGCTCATAAGTGAGGTACTCACCATAATAAATGGCAACTCCTGTCAGCAGCATGAACTTTCTTGCTAACCTTCGATGTGCAATGAAACGTTAAACTTTGGACAGAGGTCTTTAACTCCCAGTGCGTAAAAAATATTAGCCTACAATTCTCACATAGCGTTCCAAAATACTGAACTTGAACGAAAATAAACTGGTCACCTGTGGTAAGTCATGCATAGAGCAAGAGTGTGCTTAGATTGTAGAACATAGCACTGCTGCTAGGCTTTTGTTTTTTCTAGGTAATCAGATTTTCTTTGTGTCCCTTTGCCAACCCCGTGTTTAATTCAATCAGCAAGTCCATACGTTGCATTTTTTTCTGTTTCTTTTTTTCTGTTTCAAGCATGGGACCTATCAGGCTGTTGCATTAATCATCCCTTTACACCAGCTCTCCCACCAGTGTTCAACAGACTCATTAGGTGAACCTAAGATGTGGTAGTCATAAATCCTGTTGGGGGTAGGCAATGGTATGTGACAACCATGGGAGAAATTATCAGCTAGGTGATCCACCATGTTGGCTATTGCTAAGAGACAGCGGGGAGTTACCTACAAGTAAGGGACGCAGGGACTAGGACAAAGAGGTTAGGTGTCAACAGGCCCCAGCATCCAATCCTCAGCACAGGTTGATGGGTAGTGATACCCTGACAGTGGGAGATGAATGGGAGGGAATTATCTACTCACTCGGCCAGATAATTGCTCCATTTGGCCCTGAGTTAGAGAATAGCTTCTAATTAGCTCCCTGCAGTCCCGTAGACCTTCACTCCTCCCCCGAAAGAAAAACACTCTCACACATGTTGGAAGTTTAACCAACTGGGTCACTTTGATGACACCTTTAAAAAGTAGCAAACTCCTCAGCCAGTTGGCAGCACGTCTGATTTGAATGATTTTCCACTTTAAAAGAGAGAAAGAGTTCAGTGTCAGTAAACCCTGATTACCAATTTGGTGCAAGTTGGCTTTCACACTGTAGCTGTCCCATGTGAGTGAATGATTCGCAGACCTGAACTGCCATCTGCATAAGTTTCTCCTGGCTAAGGTGTTTGTCATATGCAAATGCACATGGAGCTATGTTAGCGTTAGATAATAGACCAAAGGCACATAACACTTATATAATATGCGTGAAAGCTGGCGCAAAACTTTCATGGCCTTATCTAATCTTCAAAGGAATAACTTGACAGTTTGTGAAATCTGCTTATTCTCTTCCTGGTGCAGAGTTGAGATGAAAACATTGATACCACTCTCATATCTGTAGGGTAAATTGTTTCCCAAAATGGCAAACTATTCCTTTAAAGAAAGTGCTGTTTTGTTAACCTATGATTCAAGCTTAACCACCATTATATTACATTAGTGCTATTGCTGTTACTATGACTAATGTTACTCCACTACATTTGAAAGACCTTTTGGGCTAATATCACCTCATAATAAAATGGTGAGGTACCCTCCTCACTGATTAGCAGTTTTCACCATCAGTGGGAGGCCATTTACAACTGAACTTCCCTAATTACCATTCTGTTTATTTGTTCTCACAGTTCAAGAGTAAAAAAAAAAAAACCTCACCCATTTCCTCCGCTTGCTGATAGGATCCATAAACCCAGAGTCTCATCAGCAGTCTGGCTTGGCAAGAATTACCGTAACACTGTAGCCAAGCTCTTGTCATGTATTGTTGTGGGCTGTTCCGCATTGTTGCCATGTGCATCAAAGTTTGACCTTTGGAATAGTGAATGTTTTCTTCTCACGAATCCAGATACCTTGCCAGACGTTTTGCCAATCTCAATTCAAAGACGGTTACAAGTGGGGAAAAACCAAAGTCATTCTGTAGTATTAGAGATCAAACAGCCACAGTGGGCCAGTTGGGACTTCTGTGAGGAAGATAACCTCCAGCATTGGCAGCAGTAGGAAGCGGTGACAGCTTTAGTGCACATGCCTGTGTCCCTGCGAGTGGACTGCGCAGGGACCCCTGACATGCGGAAGCCTGCAGAGAGTGGCCCAGGCACTGGGCTGCCGTTGGGGTTGAGTGGGGTTAAAGTGGGTGATGATGGTTGGAAGGGTAGAAGAGGGTTTAAAGCATTGTGATAACCACCCCGACAACATCTCCCATTAGTCTTAAGATGTGATGAGGACAGCGGGCCACAGGAGACATGGCATGAATGTGACATGGCATGGAATGTAGATAGAGGTGTTAAACATTGAGGCAGGCTTCATGGATGTAGGATAATGTGAAGTGCACTACTGCCACTGCCATGGACCTGGTTTTATAATGCTTTAAACAAGCAGTATGCTTCTGCTCCTCACTTAGTATTCATAGATTTTTCATGGAAGACTGGATTTCAGGTTCATATTTTCATAGTTGTGGAATTCCATCTCATCTGTCAACTGTTTGTTTGAAGTGATTTGAGATATCCCAATGTAACCACAGGAACTAAGGGCTGTGGAGATTTCATTGGCAAAGGGGTGGAGATATTGGGAAAGGCACCTTGGGAAAATAAACTGCAGCCAGTGATCCCTGTATGCAACACAATCCTTTCTCAAGCTCCCCTGTTTATGGATGTTGGGATTTCAATCTGCAAGTGTGACATATTTCTCATCCAGATCACATAAAGGTGGTATGTACTAAGTATAATGAGCAACAAAATGCTTTGTGTGAAAGCAGACGCTATCACACAATTCGTCAATTGAACGGACATGTTCAAGTACAGGCAAATACTTAAACACAGGCTCACTATCAGTGACAAACTGATGAAGGTTCAGCAGTTTATCATGAAGTCATTAGTCATTAGTTTACTTTGACAAGCAGGGATTTATCACATGTCCTTAAGAGGAAAGTAAGGGGAAATACAGGGAGGAAGAACATAAAGGTTTACGATGCAGGTAGATAAGAAATGTTTAATTAGTTATAGTCTTTACTTTTATATATTACAATCAAGTGTTATATCCAAACTAAAATAGAACTTCAACAGCATATAAGCCCTTTTTAGGTGACTTAAATACTGTATAAATCACCCTGTAAAGCCGGAATTGGTGAGTTGAGAATGTGTCACACATCCCCTCTGGGAGAATAAGTGTAGCAGAGCTCAGCAAAGTGGATGGAGCTGATAAAGCTGGATTGTCTGGCTATAATCAGAGCCAGATGTGGTCAGGCCCTCACCATGGTGGTCCAACCACATCTGCTGTGTCAGGGGGAGATGGAGATTGGGGGAGGGGCCACAGCTGGATGACCTCTGACCCAGAAAAGGGAACCACGAGCCAAGGCTGACAGCTGCCATGGACGAGGCAGGCGACCTGCTATTATCTCTTTGGCTCACATGGTTTACAACTTGACTCAAAAGTTTGGGTTTTTATTTGTCCGGGTTTAGACTTTTTTTTGTCATAAAAACGTTCTTTGATGTTTTGGAATTGTGTTTACTTCCAAAAACAAGAAGAGCTAACATGTTCATCAACTGTCAGGCAACCGATGAAATATGCAGCTGGTGTATCAGCATGAAATAGGCTTCAGTATCCTCAGATGAGCTGACTGAACTTGTTGTCGATATGATACATAAATATGAGCACATTTACTGGCACATTTATGATTTTACCTTTACTTTTACTTTGAATAGCTTATCTTGACATTATTTTGGAATCTTCGGCAATTTTATTGTCAAACTTCTTCATATTACTTTCACCCTGCATGTATTTAATTTAGCTACCTTTTCTATAACTTCTTTTAGGCTACACTAGCAAATTCAAAACCAATCTGATCTTGAAGAAGTAGAAAAGCTAATGAATGCAAACACCTTTGCTGACTAGACATTGCAGAGATTGAGCGATAAAAAAACAGAACTATGTTTTACCCATATTTCTATTTTGCATGTTCTTTTTTACAAGAAAAATACAATTTCACTTTGTACTTTATTTTTTAACATTACACCTCGTAAAAACATAGGCCTCACAAAGACATATTGTAAATCCCCAAATCTGAGTAAGGAGCAAACATACCCCAGTAGAGCTGTCACTGCGGCAGGTAAACTGACTGACACTATCTTCACGTTCACTATTAACCCAGAGGCAGGAACTGTAGCTTGATGATGGACAGCCTTGTGGTTGAAGCTTGCCCAGGGCTATTAGTAGATCATTGGAGGAGTTACTTTTCCTTTTGTGTCCTTCAGCTGTTAAAAACGGAGACTAAGATAACTGCTGAGGTTAGCCATTTATTCCACCATAATGGGATGTGTACTCCAATATACAACAATAAGGACATTTATTACGTCGCTATTTTTCAAGCTTTTGTAAGTCCACAATGGTCTAGCGTATTTGAAAGCCATTGAGGCCTGGATTACTTCAATACTTTGGTGAACTTGTGCTCTTGGTGTGCATCGTATGTTAATTTTTTCGACTGTCTTACCAATACCGGTATATAGAAAATATTTTTTTAATGTGATTTACATGTTTCGTCAATCACAAATAGTCCTTTCATATCTGGTCTTGATTGATGCGGAGGCCAGGCAGTCAAACATCACTCTCTATACTTCAGGCCTGTGTGGTGCAGTGATAGGGGTGAGTCGTCATTACCATGGCATCTCCTGCGCTTGATGATGGAGTTGCCATAAAAAAAGTGATTTGTCTGTCTTCACAATGCCAGAGACGAACGAGGTGCTGCATGAAGTATCGCCACGACGACCTGTCTCCTTAGTTTCACAGCTTCAGGTGACTCATATTTTCTTCCCTGCACCCCCTCATTTTACTACAGTGAAGGTATGCATTTATCGAGAGGAAGAGACCTAAATCATTTCTTGCACCCAAGCTAGGGGTTGGAAAGCCAGGGCTGATATGGCTGAACACACTTAGGCTTGAGTGTGCATGCTTGCTTGTGTGCATGCCTCTGCTTATGCGCAGTATGCCTTGTTGCTGTTCAGGTTTTCTCTTCAGTGTGGTTTAATGGATGTGACAGATGATTCCAGGTAACCAAGGTAAGAAAATCTTCCATTTCCATTTCCATTTATGATACAAAGCCACCTGACCTGCACAATTATTTCAAGTAGCAATTATCTGTGACATTTTTGGCAACATTTAATTATGTGGACTTATTTCAAGCACCTTTGTTGAATGGCAGTTAGATTCAAAGTAAAAATGGTCCAAACAACGTTCCATAAATCTCTACCTTTGGACGCTAATTGGTAACTCCAGAAACAAGTGAATTATTGCTTGTGCAAAAGGGTTATTGCCAACTGGTATATGCCACCGTGTATTAACCCATCATAACTGTAAATGTGTCATATCAGGAATTATTATCTTACTTGAAGTACAGGTTTGCTGTTTGAAGTGAGGCATTTATGTCTACAGATGCACCATGGTGACACTAGGTCATGTAAACTACTTCAAAACAAAGGAGTGCAAAGAGGAAATATTTGTCTTGTTTCAAAATGATATCCTTCAGAAAGGTAAACAACGAACGGATTGAGAAGTATGCAATTTGATTAAGTGCTATCATCAACGCATCTACAAAACCATATTCATATCATTCGTCCAGGTGCATTCTGTATATAATAGTGTACTGTAAGTATTACTTGTAATAACACTCTGCACTATATATTCTATACGTGCACTGCTGACTTTGTTCATACTGCTCATGTTGTATATATATAGTGTATTAATTCCCCTTACTGTTTATTCCACATCATATTTATTCTATATTTCATTCTATCTGAACTTAACTGCTTATTGCACTTATCGTTAGATGCTGAACTGCATTTTGTTGTCTCGGTACCTGTACTCTGTGCAATGACAATAAAGTTGAATGTAATTTGATCTAATATAGATTGCTAATAATATTTGGTATTGTGAGATTAACTGCACATTTAAGTAATTATGTTTTAGCCAAGAAGAAAAAATCAAAATAGGAGTAATGTAATTTTTTCTGTTATCCTGTTATCAGCACCCAGCACTCTATCTACATGAGAACGATAACACCCAAGACTATGCTTTAAGTAATGGGGGAAAAAAGATAGAGAGCACAGGCACCTCCTTCAGAGCTCAGGCATTTCCTTCTGGGATATCCCCTTCGTATGACCTCTGAGGGGAAAAGGAGAGATGGTGGAGAGGAAAAAGTGAGTGTAAAACTGGCAGGGTCCATTAGGGTGTGTCCTCCTGAGGGTTGGAAGGTAGTAAGCTACACTGACCTTTAATGGATTTGAGTGACAGGCAGTCAGTGCTGGATCAGCCATTGAGGAGTGGCTGGAAAGAGGCCCTTTCTCTATTGTTCTCTTTGCGACGCTCCCTGCCATGCTCCAGTGAGGGCAGGTGCTTCAGGGTGTCAAAATAGGAAGACCCAGGGACAGGCTTGGCTGCTGTCCATGCTCGTCTGACATATGACAAAAGCTCCACTCTCACCGCGAGCACAAAAGGAAGACCAAAAGTGAGAGCAGGTCGTTTACAAAGAGCTGCTAGAAACTCTGTGCTTTGCTTAAACGAGAAAGGACTAACCTTTGGACCCAAATGAGTGTGCTCTGGAAAGATTTGGTCATCTCCGCTTTCTTCTTTTTTGAGTTTGCCATAATATGGATATCACACTGATAACTGTCTTCACAACAGGAGATGATATATGATCAACTCGAGCGCACATTGCATTTTTGTATTGACCAAATAGCTTTCTTCTGTAACTTTAAAGCATCAGCAAAGACTATGTCACAGACAGAATGTGTATGTACAATAAGGCTGTACTTTAATGGCAATTTCCTAATTTCTAAATAATAAACAATGCATCAATGCATGATGAATGAATAAAGGTCACAGATAAAGAATAGCAAACGAGAACAGGACAGTGTCCAAAAGAGGAGCAAAAGAAGGAGCAAAGTTGTTATCAAAGCCCAAGTGATTATTTTCCACATGATTTTCCTGTCAGGATGTTATGAATGTCTCCATGTTCGGTGGCCGGTGATAAATGGTGTCGCTTTTGCTGTGCTGATGTCATACAACAGCCTCAAGGCCCGACTTCCCTCTAGTAAGTGTCAGCTGAAGGTTGTGCTCGCTGTGTCCTGTCCTGGACAGATGGGTTGTGTGTGTGTGTGTGTGTGTGTGTGTGTGTGTGTGTGTGTGTGTGTGTGTGTGTGTGTGTGTGTGTGTGTGTGTGTGTGTGTGTGTGTGTGTGTGTGTGTGTGTCCCAGATGTTTGTTCCATACTTTCCATCAATGTAAGAAGACTTGATTTGGGGGGATTTTGTCCATCAGTAACACACGTTTCCTAATTTTTAAGTTTCAGAAGCCTGAAAGCATTTCTGTACAGAAGCAATTAGATCTATCATCATTACAGCTGGTCTGAGGTTATTGTTTACACTAGTTACTACATTATTGATAATATTGTAATCCCACTATGTGCAATGTGAGGGTGGAATGTATTTATGTTGGCAGTGAAAAACCTTTTTTCTGCAATAATATATGCCATGGCATTCCAATAACAAGTCTCTATGCTTTGTTTGTTTTCATAGTGTATCGAGCCTTTACATTGCAATTGGGTGATTGCGGTTGGATTTCCTGTCGTGTAAAGAAAGCCACGGCAGGAATGTTACTGCTCTCTAACCAAACTGTGTATTGGACACATTGACATTGTAAAAAAAATCTGTCTTTAATAGATAGATAGATAGATAGATAGATAGATAGATAGATAGATAGATAGATAGATAGATAGATAGATAGATAGATAGACAGATAGATAGATAGATAGATAGATAGATAGATAGATAGATAGATAGATAGATAGATAGATAAATAGATAGATAGATAGATAGATAGATAGATAGATAGATAGATAGATAGATAGATAGATAGATAGATAGATAGATAGATAGATAGATAGATAGATAGATAGACTTTATTCATCCCGAGGACAATTTCTCATGCTTATAATACTAGGACTTACTAGCTCTACACCACAATACAAGAACAATTCTATTTCTTTATTTAGCGTTGCCTTTCTACAGGATTATCATTTTAAAACAAGTCTGCTGGTAACATTAAAAAGTCAGTGTTTTCACCCAACCTATGGAGCTAATGTTAGCTTGACTCATGGTCAAGCTTTCTAACCCACTTTCATGACATAATGACTTGATTGAGATATTCATTAGCTTTTAAAAGTCAGAGGTGGATCTAAATGTGCCTTTGTGTTCACATACATGCAAGTAAATGTCATTTTTGGATTACTTTCTCTCATTTTCCTCTTAACTTTATCTCCTCTGTGCTAGTGAGATTGCAGGCTGACTAAGTTTTCCCAATGCCAGGCTGTGGCCATTGTTCTAGGTCCTGACGGCAGCAGAGCTGTCGTTGATTGACAGCACCACTGAATCCCTTGCACTTCCTGTACAGACCTAGACAGAGCTCACAGTTTGCTTCTCTGCTCTTATCATGCATGTCACCGTGCCAGGAGAGAAGAAAAATAAGGAAAGCAGGGGGAGTATTAAGTGCAAGAAGAGGATTTTTCCTTTATACTCTTTTGCTTGACAAAAAGCCAAAATCCAATCTGAGTCAATGACTAAAGAAGCTTCGTATTAGTTTCAGCATGTGGATTATTTGTGGCGGAGGTGGGAGCTAAATTACCACTTTCAATATAATTCTGTCTCTCCCTGTTTGGGCACGACGAGATGCGAGATTGTTGCTGCTGATAAGATAAGAATGTAGCAGTCGCCTGCTCTGGTTGCTGGTGCAGAAGGAGGAAATGCCTATCTGATGGGATTTTCAAATTGGATTTTGAATGGCCAGACAGGGAAGGAGAAATATTTACACACTTGACATCTCCGTTTCTGAGAGTTGTAGGCATGACCTCTGGGCAGTGATATAAACAACAGAAACACGAGTGAGATTTGGCTACTTGCTGATGTGTTTGACTAGAATCTATTCTCTTCTTCTGTTGTTCTTCTCTCCAGGTTTTTAACTTAAAAAGTAAATATTTAATTAAATTTAAAAAAGAGAATCTGCAACAAAAATGTGTGTTTACTGCTTGACTTAAATTAGTACTTGAAGCTATTCAACGATTTTATGAAGCTAGAAGAAAACACTATATATTATATAGTCCAGATCAGATACACAAGATTTAAGCAAATGTGTACAAGCCACAAACTCCTTACTAATAAAGGCACAACATACTTGCATAGTCTTATAATTTAAATTGTTCGCACAAAGCTACTATTGTGTTTATTTTCCCTAGCAGTAACATCCCTCTCAATTGCTTCGCTTAATACCATTACAGCACCAACAGAAGCCAAATCCAAGACACTTAAAAGTGGACTTACTGGACTCTTGACCTTACTGTCAAGCAGTTGTGAGACCCACAATGTTTACGCTCTTGTATGGCAAAGACAAGTCAATTATTGAGAAAGTGCATGAACAGAGGGGTCAATGTGTTTTTTCCAGAGGTTAAATCAAGTGTGTAACCTCCGCATTACAGATGGATGGCTGCCTCATGGCAGCTAATGAAACACACAGCCTGGGATTTTGTACACTTCAGAGTGTCGGCAGCCCTGGCCTTCAACTTGAAGGAGATGCTGTGCCAGGTGGCTGAAGTTCAGAGCTGTTTATTTCTGCAAACTGCTGGGGACTGCAGCCCTGCAAGCAGTCCCAACGCTTTCATGTTTCCCCATACGTCTGCCCCATGCAATCTGCCCGCCTGTTATGAGCATGAAGTAAACAAAACATTAGGTCATCATAAATCACTGGCCAATGATATGTCTGGAGCTGAGATTAGACAACCAGAGTAGAGCAGCAGAGCGCAGAGCAGGGAAGCCAGCCTCTCGTCCTGCAGCCTGCTGCTCCTTCTCTCCTCCTCGGTCCCAATGTGTAAGATCATTATTAAAATTGCAGCTCAATTAAGATAAGGCTAAATTACTTTCTCTGTCTCCGTCTTTGATGTTCGGGGGGATTTTTCTTCTTTCTACAGTTGAAAAACAGGCAGTTTAAAAAGGAGCAGGGGGAGACAAACGCTTTGAGCACGCTTTGATGTTGGGGTCATAGCATTGCATGGGGTTTGATTGGAAATGTGCATGATTGTTTTTGTGAGATTAATTTTAGACAAAGTTCTATTACAAAAGTGAATGATACATCTCATTTGCTCCGTTGCAAAGACAATTTAACATTTTGGCAGAATGAGTAAGCATTCTTTCTCATATGTGTGTGTGTGTGTGTGTGTGTGTGTGTGTGTGTGTGTGTGTGTGTGTGTGTGTGTGTGTGTGTGTGTGTGTGTGTGTGTGTGTGTGTGTGTGTGTGTGTGTGTGTGTGTGCGTGTGCGTGCGTGTGTTACATTCCACTATTCCTGAACTCTTATTTCGGTTGCCACAGGCCCTAAGCGCTGAAACGTGACTTCTTTTTTTCCGGTGTCGGGTCCGCCCATGTCCATGCTGAATCAGTGTAACTGAACTTGTTTCCTAGTGCGTGTGGACAGAGTATGGTGTGCAGACTGAGGCTGCAGAGCACACATAAACACCTCAACAGGATTAAATGCTGTTTGTTTGATCCCAGTAGAAGATCTGTTTGCGGCTCCAGGGGATATACATACATAGGGAACCTAATGCTAATGTGCAGTAGAAGCGGAGTGACTGTCAATTTCTTTCAGTTCTTTCAGACACTTTACCTGCAAAAGTTTATTTTTAATAATTGATCAAAAATTGCATATTAGAATATTTGTAATGTTTCCCTAAAACCAAGTGCTGCACCACTCAGTCCATTGTTCATCCTTGTTCTCTTTGTCTTAAAGTTCACGTATTTGCCTGACTTCTCACTGTAAACACAATGGCGAAAACATCAGAGGCCCATGTACTGGGGATGTTTATATGAGCCGAGAGCCTGGAGATGGAACAGAGATATGAGTGCTGATCTGTGAAAGGAACCACCGCTGTATCGCTGCTGCTCGCCATCACACACAAACACCATCTGGCTGCCTCTCGCCAGACAGAGAAGACCTCACACCTGCACACCTCACAGAAATACATGAGGAACCACTGATTTTCTATGAATGTGTTGTAAGTGTTGTGTGTGTACTGCCTTTTGTTTGGGTTTATTGAACATGGTTAATAATAGGAAATATATGTTAAATATGTGCTTATTTATATTCTACTTTTGCCTTGTGAGCCACGATAGATTTTTATGTTAAAACATTTTTAAAACGTTTGTCACAAAAGGTCATAGAATACTTTTAGCTGCAGACTGTAGAGAGCATGACTTGATCAGCTAACATGAATTCTTTAGCTTTTAGAATGACTATTTTCATTCAAAGTAAAGCAGAATCTAAAGTTTTTTTGCAAACTAAATTGAGGCATTTCACTCAAGCATGGCCTGGTCCTGGTGTGACGTGGAGATGAGGGTGTGTCCTCATCACCATCACATCATCTCCATAGACATAGTAGAATAAAAAAATAAAAATAAATAAAGCTTTAACGGCAAACTATTAACAACACTTACTGAGAACTATGTATTACCACTTGGATATGTGAGAAAAGATCAATCAATCCCTCACCCCCACTGCTCAGACATGTTCTTCTACTAATTCTCTCTCTTGGTATCTACAGATCTGATTCTACTGACTCATGTTGTTTTTTAATCTTTCAAACCCTTTTTGTGCTCTCCATAGACTCTCTTCCTTGACTTCCTCCTCCTCTGTGTTAGAATGCTCTTTACAATGCAACCAAGCATGAAAATGGAGAAAAGACGACTTAAAGAAAATTAGTTAACTGCCTGAAGAGTAAACAATGGGCCGCTGAAAAACACCATTGGGAGGAATAGTTTTCCTCTCAGAGGTCAAAGGGTAGATTGTCCATTGACACAAGCTCAGACAGCTGACATCTGAGATACATTTCGGATCACTGCAAAGAGCTACGCTGTGCCCTTCATTACCAGTTTTGCAAGAACGTTTTACAGTGACAAAATGTTTTCTTTTTACAATATTTTGTAGATTTTGTTTGTGTTTCATGTTGAATAATTATTTAATTGCTTAGACAACCTCATACTGTATGTTGATGCTGTTTCAAGTCACAGGTTATGTGTCCATTCAATGTTGATGCTGCAAGTAGGATCCATGTGATGATTACGCACACAAGTTCTATTTTTAAATAACTGAAAACTTGCCTCTCCTCAGAAACTGTGAAAATGTGCAATAGTTGATGCTTAGGTCAGTGTTATTCTTCTAACCAGTTTGTTTTTCCTTGCCCGTGTTTCACCTCACACCCCATTCTGCATAGTAATTCTCCATCAAAGCATGTTATTTGTGTGTGTTTGTGTTTTTGCGAGTGTGTTGTGGTGGTGATGTTGAGGGGTTGCAGATACTGTAAATCCCTGCTTCCTGCTGTTCTGGTTACATGGGCTGAACACAATCTAGGTGAAACCTGGAAAAGCAAGACTGTCACACAAACACAGCCATGCCTTTGGGTATTCTCTCTCTCACTCTCTCACACACACACACACACACACACACACACACACACACACACACACACACAAGTTTGTCTCTTACCGTGCCGCTGGCTCTGTAAGGTCCACTAGAATAGCTTCCATACACAACTGCGCTGTACCCTTTCGCTCTTCAGCCTTTGGGCAGACAGCTTTCTCTTTTAAAAACATTTCCCAATACTATCCCGGACAATGTAAAAACTTGCGGTTTGTTTGGTAGCTTTAAAGCTAATCAAAGTTAATCACTTAAAAATCTCTCAACAATGCACGCACACTGTTAGTGTGTGTGTGTGTGTGTGTGTGTGTGTGTGTGTGTGTGTGTGTGTGTGTGTGTGTGTGTGTGTGTGTGAGTGTGAATGGGGGGGTTGTGTTGTGTGCTGTGCATATCGCTGCACCCCTTGATCATGTGGTGTGTGTGTGTGTGTGTGTGTGTGTGTGTGTGTGTGTGTGTGTGTGTGTGTGTGTGTGTGTGTGTGTGTGTGTGTGTGTGTGAGTGTGTGTGTGTGTGTATCTGTGATATGCAATGTAAGATACTGCTATTCGTTACTTGTTTTTTTACTTATTGAGCGATGTTTGATTTTTAAAAATGTTGGATTTGTATTTGTGCTTCTTGTGGGACTACATATGTAAATTAGCCTAAGGCTAACTCTGGTGCAATGCATCAAATGGTTACATTTATGTTTTAATTGCACATTGTCCCTTACAAATAAAAATTGAAATTGAAATTGACACACACACACACACACACACACACACACACACACACACACACACACACACACACACACACACACACACACATACGTTATTTTTACTTGCACTCAAAGTCACTTTGGTTCTGTCAGAAGCACAGTGTTGTAAATAAAACGGCAACCGTGGCAAAGTGAATTAGTCACACTGTTATCAATCTACGAGGAAATTGATGAATGCCTGCTGAGAAAGTCATATTTAATCCTTGATTATGTTTTAAGCTTGAATGTTTAATCATGATGACAAGAGAAATGCATGATTAACTTATTAAAATATATCTGATGATTTCAACGAGATTGTTTTCCATGTGTTCTTGAGTTGAATATAAAGCAAGGAATCCATGAGATGTGGTCAATTACATTTTGTATTTACCCTTTTGAATCTCATTTTTCTAATCATGACTTACCAAATCTGTCACTAATATCAGAAAGGCCAGAAAGACTAGAGATTTGGAGAAGGGGAAGAATGAAGTAGCATTTCCCCCAAATGGATGTGTTATTTTTGACATTCTGATTTAAATTTTGAAAGCACTTTTTAGTAATCAGATCATTTTATGACCTAGTGACCTCTTTGTATGATTGACAGAGCTAATATGTGATCATCTTTACTGATGGTTGCAAAAAAAAATGCACATGTATCTGTTTCTAATTAATCAATTATTGGATTGGTCCACCCAGGGAGCACCGAGCTGTTGTCAAAATGGCCTTTTTTTTGATTACACAATCAGCGTTGCCATCTGAACTGTAAAATAAAAGTGAAGGCAGCAGAGGGAAGATGTGACAAAGCGCTTAGTGGGGAATAATTCAAGAGGAAGTCTGTTGACAGTATTTTTAAAACTACACAAATTAAAATCCATTCATTCACACACCATCCCGCACTCTCTCAACACTGCATGGAGGAGCACACTACACTGTCTCTGCCAGGAATGAATTGCCAGAGGGATGGCTTTACCTCTACACACACACAAACAAAAGCTCCCTCTATTAAAATCACATTTTAAGTTCCTCAGTGACCCACCTCCTCTGTGAAGCAACTTTTTCCCTTTTCTATTTTAAGTAAAGACGACATTTGCTCTGCAGCCCACTTCATCACTTCTCTCCCTCTGGTTGGTGTGACACCCTCTTTTCTCCTCCTTGGACGGACTAAAGGACTCAGAATTGAGATGGGTCACTTCCAGCTCTGCCTCCTCCTCTTTTGGTGCAGATGACACCCACCTCCCTGGGCTTAAAACATGTGAGAGTCAGTGGAGAGTCTGGGGAAAACTGATGTGACGTTGCCATGTGTAGGCATTTAACCTATATATTATGCAGGGATGCCCTTGAAGCAGGAATCATATTACATTCACTGAAAATGGATGTGCTCATTTATGTCTATTTAATCGTTAAATGTGTTTTTCTTCTTCTCACTGTTGAGTAATAGGTTAACTTTAAGAGCAACTATGTGACAACATGAGGTTTTTAAAGTCCTCAAACGATAGCATAGAATTCACATTATATAAGACTTGATTGTCTCTAATTCTTTATATTGCTTTTATTTTATTTTTACTTTCATAAATAAACCCTATGTTGTAGTATGCAGTTGATTAATGTTCAAAAAGACTAATATGTCAGCCAGCAACCACAGAACCAACACAATAAATAATCATCCATTAAAGGTATTTATATTTGTATGAAAATGGGTGTTTATACATGTTTCCTAAATGTCTGCCTGTTAACATCTCTTCTCAATAAAAGTAGAGGTAGTTTGGTGTCTCATGTAACAGCAACCTAAGTCTACTGTTGATGTTTTCAGAGCCCAGTGGCCGCCTTGCACCATAAAATGAGAAGACACCCGCGAAAGACACAGACAACTGCTACTGGGGCTCAAATAGCAGCAGTTGGACAGCTTTAAAGTGCCCCCCCCCCCCCCCCCCCCCCTCATTTCACAAGTTACAGAGTTCAAGTTGTTTGCTCCCTGATATCAGGATTGTGTTCTATTCGTATAAACCCATGTCATGCTATGAATTCATGCATAACGTGCATATTGTTTTTAGCCCTGTGTATGTATTATGCTAAATCGCAATGTTAGTAGGCTACTTATTTCACGCAGCAGTGTGAGTATGTTTTTATTTGAATTGAAAAAAAAGAAATCTGCTCTGTTCTTTTGAATTGTTTTCTTCAATTCTAATCCACTTAATTGCGATGCTTATTTTACTATGAGCTCAAGACGCCATGTGTTTTGTAAAATAAAATAAAAATGAAAAAAAAAATATATATAATGAGCATATAATGATCAGGGCGTCAAATCCCCCGAAGAGCTGGCAAATCGTTCATTTGTTTAACGCCTTTGTTTGTTTATATAGTGTTGTAATAATACACTGCATTAATTACCTAACATCCATGTGTTGCAATGATTTAATATATTCGAGAAAATTAAAAAGGAATCAAGAAATTAGTAAAAAAAAAAATATTAAAAAAATAATTAAAAAATCAGCATGCCGCTTTATTCCTCAGTGGCCATTCAGATTTAAAAGAAGGTTGTAAAAGTCGTGGAGTATGAGACCTTGAAAATGTATATTTATAGAATTAAACTATAGGCTACACTTGACAATAAATTGCTGTATGCCACGCTGTATAATTGGGACATTCAAGTGCTCGGTGCGTAAAAAGGTGCTATAATTAGAAGCCGCAGGCCCGAGCAGCAGAAAAGCAGGTTTTGTAACTTGAAGGCAACTCTGTTCGTTTTTTAGGTATCACGCCAAGGCAGTCGGGTTATTCGCAGGTCGGCCGTTTCCCGTCGGCCTGGATTCACAGTACCCCATTATCCCGCCATCCCAGTCTGCGTCACTTCATTTCTTGCTTCTGACTTAAAGATGCTGCACGATTTCTAGATCGTTATTTCACCCAGAAGCCTTGTTTATACCCCCCCATCGCTCTGCCTGACAAAGCCGGGTGAATCGTTTCTTTGAAAAGTATCATTTGTCTTTAAAATGTGACACGCAGGATAAGAGGCTGCATTATTTCCCCTTATGAGAGACAAGTGTTGGACCTCCAACCTTTCACTCGTTTTGGCCGCAGTGCAAACACAGAATGTGCGTCTATGGACACCTAATTAGAAACAGATGGCGCTCGGAGCTCGGGTCTTGTGCACTAACCGAGAGTTAAAAGACAGCATTTTCCAGACTGAGCTGAGCCGCTCACTCAGCCGTACAGGTGCACACAGTCTGCAGGGGCTAACCGAGACTCCACATCCATGTTTCATCCCGTCTACTCCTGGCTGCGCTGAGATCAACCTCCACACATCTATTAACCTCCTATCAAATAGGCCTAAATAACAGCATATTTGCGTCAACACTTTAAAGGTCATGATGTATACTGTAAATGTAATTCCGGGCAACACCCACTTCTCATTACGAGGTAGCCTAATAGGCTAATAATGGCAAAACTGAAGGTTGCGAAGTCAGGTTTTACATCCGATTTGTTCATCATCAGCTGACGTGATTGTTTCTCACCAAATAAGTCATAGTCATCACGGCTGTGCTCTTTATGTAGGCCTATTGTAAATAATAAGATTGTTCTAAATTAAGTTGACATTCTATCCATAAAACAACAACAACAATTTCGTTAATAGTTGTTTAGCCTACTTTGACCTGACTTCCACACACGCAGACTGGCCCACAGTGCATCTCGCCTCAAGTGTGTCAAATCAAATTCAGATGACATGATGATTAGATAATTATTGTTTTCGTAAATACACCTACACGCTGTTTCAGAAAATGATAGGCGATGTGGTCGCCGACAAAACATATATTATTAAATATAATAGTTATTTTGAAACCATGCAGTTATTAGGCCTATCTGCTTTAAAACCAACAAGGTAACAAATAGGCCTATGTCGTTTCGATATGTCATATAGTAAAGGTCTGGCCAACATAGCCGTTTTTTGTCTTTGCTATTTGACCCAAAGCAGTGAAGGAAGTTGCGCATTTTCAGGAATGTAGCGGAACGTTTCAGGAGAAAGTCGAGTGAAGCCTGCTACAGACAGGATGAAGCAGGGGTCCGCACAATGTCTTCGTGTGTTTTAAGGAGCCCCAAACAGACACGGGCCCCTGCTTCATGAAATTAAGTCCAGGATAACATCTGATTAGATTTGTTGTTGTTGTTGTTGTTGTTGTTGCTGTGGTTGCTGTTGCTGCTGTTTGTGAGAAATAACAACCACCGCCGTCTGGAGCCTATAACAAAAATAACAAAAATAGTAAACCTTATTCTTTCTCCTTCTGCTGTGAGGGGAAATGACAGTGAAATGAAATGTGTACCTATTTTTGCTGTGGAACCCCCTCGGGACAGGATGAGGGCTTATTGTTAATTACAGAATCAGTTCATTTCCAATGCAAAAGTGCAAGATAATTACAATCCTCCATTTCAACTGTTTTCTGCAAATGCCTTTTTTTAACCTTATTTATGGAAACTTTTAGAATTATATTAATTAAAATGTTAAGGACACACACAAGCTAAGCTCTATCTTGTGTGTGTGTGTGTGTGTGTGTGTGTGTGTGTGTGTGTGTGTGTGTGTGTGTGTGTGTGTGTGTGTGTGTGTGTGTGTGTGTGTGTGTGTGTGTGTGTGTGTGTGTGTGTGTGTGTGTGCTGCGTCCTGTTCTATTGTTGATGGTGCTCTGGCGGCCGACATCCTCCTCATTGACCCCCGTCTCCCTCTCAGCCTTTTCCGTCTCATGAAAAACGATTCCAGCTCTCTGATTGAATTTTATTCCTTCCTGACCTGGTGTATTCTGCGAGGGCGCCATCAATCTTTGGACTAACACGACGTTTGTTTATTAGGTCGATACTTGGGAACGTATCTAGCCCACTGGCTTTTATGAGCCTGATTATAGTTGGTGCAATCGGGGAGCTGGGAAAGACATAAGAGCAGCATTTCATCGCGGTTACTGAACAACTCATGTGTTTTCTTTTTGTTCTTTGTTGTTCACAAATATCCACCGTGCCAACGAGGCCTGTGCAGTAATATGCACATGACCTGCAGCTATCTCTCAACATGTTTTCTTTTGATGTGTATTGTTGGTCTGTTGAGGCCTCAAACTGACGAAAACGATATGAGCATTACGCCCGATCTAACCCACCTTCCATCTTTCACAATCACACTATGCATATTGTAGTTTGATATGCTACTTGATCTCTAGTCTGGATATGTTGCCACCCCCTCTCTTTCTGTTAGAAAGGAAACGTGCAACAAAAAAACAAAAAAAACGAATTGTTCTCAAATTGTCAGTAAAAGAGTTTCGATAGCCTAGACATTCAAGCATCTCGCTTTAGAATTTAAATGTGCAAATTAGATGTGTATACTATTTGTTATAATGATTACATTTATTAACAGTTGTTCTTTTTAATCCTATGTATTACCAGATGATTATTACTGTGTTATAATATTTAAATAACAACTCTGATTTGCGTTTATACTCTTATAAATGACGGCTATAATGAGTCTTTCATAAAGTATTATTATAATTATTAGTAATAATAATATTATTATTATTGTTGTTATTGTTGTTGTTATTATTATTAATATTGTCTTTGTACGGACTGCATGCGCAATTTCACGCACACGTCACACACAGTCTATCCAATCAAAATAATATTTGTTTATATGCTGTAAATATTAATGGCATGTAAAATAAACATATATCTGTGATTAACACATATTTAGAATCCCTAAAATGAAATAAAAAATAATATAAATTCAAATAAGATCAAATAAAATTAAAAACCTGCTTTGATTGTCGGCTGGAGATGAAGGACATAGACGTGTGCTGTATTTAATGTAAACAATTTCCATTCGTATGTATTATAATGTATAACTAAATAAATGCCTGTGTCAAAGTAATGCCTTAGTTTCCATTTAACGTGATTAAAAGAGATTGGTTCCCATTCATGAATAAATGAACTGAGGGAAACTGCCAACTTGGATTACAATAAAACATCAATCTGACATTTTGAGTACAGAAAGCCAATTTAATAAATACTCATTCTTGCAATTAAATATCCACATACTCTGAAAACCTAGGATGAGTCACGTAGGACAAAAAGAACGTGACGGTCGTAGATGTCTCCATTCACGTCAGCGTCATGTCAGACTGGTGAGAATTCAAACATCAAAACTGAAGTGACAACGGGACTATCTTTGGCATGTGTGGTGTGATATTAAGTAAGCACTGGTATGCGCCAGTAAACACACAACGCAATCCAAAACACAGTTGTGCTGTGTGCAGACTGGTCCCCGGGTCTAGGCCTTAGGTCAAAATCAACTCAATCATCTCGTATATTAAGCATTTCTAATATGACAATACACATATAAACAGTACATGAGATATGAATGTTAAAAAGGCAAGAAATAAACATATGATTAACAGGCGTTTTCTCTTTGGACGTGCGGATACAAATTTGCTTTTTTTGCCTCCATTTTTTTTCATGTTTCTTCAATTTCTTTTTCGAGAAGCAAAATGCTTTTAGGGCACTCGCGTAGCCTAAGTATATAGGCTACTGTTTCTTTGGTGAGAGTAAACATATTTAAGATCTGAATCTGTGCAAATCAAACATATCAAATCATCAATCAAACACATTGTGATGAACGCACACCATTAAAGAAGAGCTAAAGCTCAGAGGGTCAGACTAGATTTATGACGAGGCCTATATAGCCAGCATGGGCCAGACTGAGTGTAAAATATATATATATATATATATATATATATATATATATATATATATATATATATATATATATATATATATATATATATATATAAGTCTGTATTCAAGTCTGTAAGAAACGAGGCGTTAACTTTAACTCACATAAAATGACAATTTATTAAACAAACAAACAAATCCTTCAGAATACTTTTCAACAAATGAAGAATTTTTGAAATAGTACGGCGATAATACACGTTCCTTTTTCTTACTTTTATAATGGAACAATTGTTTGGACAATTAAGGCAATTCAATTTAGAAACACTTTTTTGGTGTTTGGTCCATAATATCCGGCTACATTGTTTTTTTTTAGAAATAAATTACTATATGCAATTTACACGTCCATGAAAACTGACATATCCTAAACATATCACATAAAAAAGCCACAAAAGCAAAGATTGACTTACGTGTTATTTGCAGTAACACTGTTCTTTAGAAAAACCAACATCAAGTCTTTTCTGTTTTTTGTTTTCTGTCTCATATTAGTCCATATGGTGTGGGCAGGTGAGGGGGGGTGGGGGGGGACGTTGGATTTTACTGGAAGAGTTCAAACACCGTGAGGAAAATATTGAGCCGATTTATTTTGGTCAGAACTTGCTGCAGTCGTATACGAAAGCTCCCGAAGTGCGATAGATGGGTTGGCTCGGTGGGAATGACATCTGACAGCTGTTATTCCCATTCACCGGTGAATTATTCAAACCAATTCTTTGGGATTCAAACATCTCTCGGACTGAATGGAAGTTCTGCTGCTGTGCTGGGTACGCTGCGCCCAGATGGCCCAGGTCTCCGGCCTGGTTGAGGTACCATGAGGTCAGCCTCCCTTGGTGCGGAAGGTGGCCCTCTTGCCCAGAGTTTAGATTACCGTGGCTCATGGAGGATGAGGTCGTAGTGACTGAGTAATCTGGCAACGTTTCGTCCACGGTGGTGCTCGGTGCCAAATGGCTAGATCTGTCACCGGCGTACAAGCTCATGGCTTGCATGTTACAATGATAGGTTGCATTGGAGGTAGTGGAGATGGAGTTCTGGTTACAGGGTGAACTGTAGACAGATGTCTGATTTGGAGAATAGTTTAAGGACAAAGCCGGTGTTATACCTGTCCTGGCGGAGGAAGAGAGGCCGGAGGTGAGATCAGTGTCCCCATGTGGAGACCCCCGGAGGGAGGTCATGATGTTGTCTACGCTGAAGCCCTGCGTCGAGGCCTGGCCGTGGTGCTGGTGGTGCTCTGAGCTGTCCATGCCGATGGACCTGTTGGAGGGGATGCTGTGAGGGCTCCCGCTGGACATGCTGCTGCTGCTGTCCGGGCTCTCGATTTTGGGCACGGTGCTCAAAGAGGGCGAGTCGGCCTGCGGTGGCGTGACTGTCCCGTTCTCGGTCTTAATATCCTGGATCCTCACAGGCTTGGAGCCCTGCACCGGCTGCTCCTGCTCCCGGCCTTGCTGCCTCGGCGGCACATCCTTCTGCAGCCGCTCTTCTTTCTCTTTCATGACGTCCTTCTTTTTGAACCGTCGTCTCCTTCTCAAGAAGCTCCCGTTTTCAAACATGTTGTAAGAGTCCGGGTCCAGGGTCCAGTAGCTGCCTTTACCGGGCTTTTTATCATCACGGGGCACCTTGACAAAACACTCATTCAGCGACAGATTGTGTCTGATGCTGTTCTGCCAGCCCTGCTTGTTGTCTCGGTAAAATGGAAACCTCTCCATGATAAACTGGTAAATCCCATTCAGGGTCACCTTCTTGTCAGGCGAGTTTTGGATAGCCATAGTGATGAGCGCGATGTAACTATAGGGGGGTTTGACCATATCCTTGGGCTGAGGTTGTGGGGTGTACGGTCCATACGCCCGGGCCATGCTGGCAGGGTATTGGTCATGAGCAGCATGAGAGTACATGTTCATAGGTGCTGGCATCCCGGTGTATCCCCCACCGGCAGCGGCCCGGTAGTAGCTCGGGTCGCTGCTGATGTACGGCACGACGCCCAGTGAGTTGGGACTGGAGACGGAGTAGCGAGCCTGCATGTCTTCACTTTGATTCGGCGAAAATAAAGCTCCAAAATGCGCAGACGGAGAGCTCCACTTCTCCCTCCTCTGAATGCTTGAGGCGCTCAAATCACAGCTCCTCGCTGCTCACTCAAACAGAAAACGAGAGGAAATTCTTAACAACAGTGCAACGTGGTGGATCTCAGCAGTGTTTAAGCCGTCCCCATCTCTGTGTCTCTATGAAACGCACATTGAAAAAGTTCTGAACTTTGGACATCCGTCACCACACAGGACTTTTTGCGCAGTTAAATTCTTTCCTCCTTTTTGCTGCCAGTGGAGCTCCTCCCCCGAAGAGAGCACGAGTCGTCCAATGGGAAGTGAGGCCGTGCAGAGAGAGCAAGAATGCTCCGGGCCACACTCAGGGCTTTTAGAAAAGCGAGAGGAGGTGTCGGTAACTCCCAGCCCACTCCAGCCAAGACTTCAGACGTGACAGAGGAACTCACATGTACACAATCACATCATGGAGTGCATATTCTTGCAAACTTTATTACAAAAAGACATCCTCTATCAGACCTGTGGCTGGCTATAAACAGCAAAAGATGAGTTGACTTTCCAATTTAAATGTTAATTATCTGTACATTAATCTGGATATTTTAGCATTATATTCATTCAGATATTTTTTTCCTAAACAAATCACATTTTATATCGCATGCTCTATCGTGGCTGCCATTCCTAATATGAAGTTTATTATTTCCTTTTTTATGAGGAAAGATAGTAACAGCAATAAACCAAATGGCGTCGTAAAACGTCCAGTTTTAACGTCTTTAAAAGTGAATTTCATTAGTGAAAAGACTCAACAGCAGCAGCAGATCTCTGTGAGATCAAAGCAGGCAGAGCCTCGCATCGTTGGCACTGGGCGGTTAAGTGAGATCTCATTACAACGGGAATAAAAAGACAGTTTGGGATGCGAATGGCCAGAGGTGTCAGAGTTTATTGAAGAAAAGGATTTTAAAGACCAGGGAACCAAATGGGATGAGCATGACACCTCACACGAGGGGCTATTCATCAAAATGTTTGAATATCTGTTGTGTTGGGGTGTTTGAGGCCTTTTGACAATGTATTGTCTCTGTAGCAGAAGAAACAAAATAGTAAACATGTCTTCATTCTTCCACAGATTCATTTATCTTTATATCTCTATAAAAGGTCCCTAGAGATTTATAAGGTGTTTTATGGAATTCGATGTGGTGTATTTAATTTTAAGGCCCGAGGGTTGAGAGAAGATTATGACCAAAGATAGACAAAAGTTCAATAAGGCCTCCGTATAACCCGCTGTCAAAGGCGACTGTGCATGAAATTGTTAACGGCCATTGTGAGGCAAAGTTACAGTCCTAATATCGATGTAATTCTCTGCAGGTCGTCTTAATTAAATGTCCGTGCAGTGGCCTGGTGCTCCGCCGGTTTCTCCTTACATGGACCCGGGCATGAACTTTTTCCACCGCCCCGGGCTGTTTACACAATTCACGACGGGCTTTTTACTTAATACCACGGCCTGCCCACCCAGTCCTCCATAACCTTTATTATTTAACCAAGACTGAAGCGCGGTGAAAAACATGAATGGGTATCAAAATAATAAAACAAAACGACGGGCGTATGTGATGACTATTGCTATTTGTCTACAATAGCCTATAATGAGGACACCAATATTAATAAAATATAGCCTATGCTATGGTATGGGGGAGACACTTGTTCTAATAGGCCTGTGCTTTTTTTCCCCTACAATTTAATTGGATTTAATGTAATTTAATGTTTTGTTTTTGGTGCGTTCGTAGACTACCAATTTAATGTTCCTCATTGCAAAGTTTTTATTTTCCTCAAACAAAAGGCCGAAATTGTAACAAATAATCAGACAAAATGAATGAATACAATATTTGTTATAAATGTATTTTTTACAAATATAGATAAGTTAAAATTAAACAATGCATTATGGTATTTACTAAATCAGACTTATATACTTATAAAACTAAACTCACAATGCTAACATTTTTAAAATAGATAGAAAGGGGGGAGAGAGAGAGGGGAGAGAGAGAGAGAGAGAGAGAGAGAGAGAGAGAGAGAGAGAGAGAGAGAGAAGGGGAGAGAATTTAAAGGTTCATTATAACTATGATTTTGGCTCCCTCTAGTGTTCAGAAAGTGCTAACATCTTCTTCTTTTACTTCTTAAAAGGCCACCAACCATTTACGTAATAACTGAATTGTGAAACCTACATTTCAGGACTTTTTTATGTTTATATATATATATATATATATATATATATATATATATATATATATATATATATATATATATATATATATTACAGATAACTGACATGGTGGTGTACCATTCATGTGTGTAATATAGGCCTACCTAATTTATTAGACAAATACCGTGTGTGTGTGTGTGTGTGTGTGTGTGTGTGTGTGTGTGTGTGTGTGTGTGTGTGTGTGTGTGTGTGTGTGTGTGTGTGTGTGTGTGAGAGAGAGAGAGAGAGAGAGAGAGGTTCAGGGGCTGGGGTTTCAGATGAGGGGTTTGTAAATCTTCTCAGGGGAGCTCATTTGTGCCGGGTGGTCACACTTTGGGAGTTGGTAACTAACCCCTACCACATGCTGTCATCTGTATATGAAGTTACGATGCGGAGACATTACTGCCACCTCACGATTTATTTCAGTACTACAGTACCTGTGCAGTCAGCCTGGCAGGACACAAGGGATCAGTAATATCAGATAAGAGAAAGCCATGAACTTGAATACTGAGATGTGCTACTCAGAATACTACGAGCTCAGTAGATACTTACCTCAATCCTCCTATACTAGGCGGTTTAAACAGATAATGTGATGTGCACAGTGTGCCCTGTAACCTGGCATCCATGATGAAAGTAAGTGCAAAGGTGACATGGTCAGAAAGGTATGGCCAGGTTGATATAATGTATAATCATTGTTATAGGAAAGGTTTGTTGCAGACTTTTATCTATGTAAAACTGGGCCCTTATTCTGTGTTTTTAGCAAGGACATGCGTTTCATTACATCTTAGGGGAGACATGCATTTAGAGCAATGAGAGCAGTGTGTTCTTACTGGGATAATATGTGTGACATACACTAACCTTTTGATGTGGCATCAGTCTAGCAGTTGGCCTCCTGGGTCGGTCACGCAAGAACATTGTTAGTTGGTTGAATTCTAATTAATGTTTCTGTAGGAATTATTTTTTGGCTTGTTGCCAGTGCTTGACTTGACTGAAAAGTATTTTTATTCCTTCCTTCAGATATATTTTCTTCAGATTCAGCCTGACCTTTTTTTCTGCATGGTTGAGCCTGTTCATCAGCAAATAATCTGGGAGAAGAATATTTATCAAGAACATGAAAATGAGGGATCACATCCCAGCAGGGTGGAGGAAGTACAAATAATAAAAAGCCATTTTGTGCCATTTTGGTCAAAACAAATCATATAAGATAAAGAAATAAACTAAAAACACACACAAAAAAATGAAAACAATAAAATCCATAAACAATTTAGTCTTGTGAACTTTTCTTTTTAAACATGAATCATGTTCACTGCAAAATATCATTAGATGTGTTCATTTGAATTAAGCTATTTTTTGACATTAAGGACCAACAGCCATTCTGCCCAGTGATTAACTAACTCGCTGAGGAGGTGTTACAGTCGTTTGTAACGTGACATGTTGCAGTGTGTCACCAGCCAGGTAACCACTGTGATACACGGTATCAAAACAACCAAATGATGTGTGTGTGTGTGCTGATGATTAATGTTCCTTGTTCCAGTTGCTGACAGCGGTCTAACACAGAAATGTTAGTTTGCAACGTGATCTAATATTCATTTAACATGCACTGCCATGTTTACTTACTTAAGGGAAGTCCTGCTATCAAGGGGGTCAAAGGGTACAGATGACCCCTGTCCAAGGCCAAAGTGTGTGTGTGTGTGTGTGTGTGTGTGTGTGTGTGTGTGTGTGTGTGTGTGTGTGTGTGTGTGTGTGTGTGTGTGTGTGTGTGTGTGTGTGTGTGTGTGTGTGTGTGTGCGTGCGTGTGTGTGTGTGTGTGTGTGTGTGTGTGTGTGTGTGTGAAATATTGTCCTCCTGACTTTGGGGTATTTTGAATATAACATGGATCACAAATAAGCTCAAATGTATTCATTATCCACTTCAGCACCATGGACAGCAGAGACATTAAAAAGATTTTTTGTCTTTTACTGTAATAACAACAACCATGCATGCACTCACTCTTAAAAGCTGGTTTTGGGAAATGACACTGAAAACTTTCTAATCTGTGTTGCACTGTCCAACATGACTGTTTAAATGCCCGTCAGACCTGGACTCAAAATACAGCAAAGACTGCTATGTGTCTGATGTTTGATTTCTGTCAGACAGCATGATCAAATCCGTGGGACTTATTGTGAACAAATTGTGTGTAATGGACTTGCGTGGTTGTGTGTTGGTCTTACAGCCATTTGTTGAAACTTTGTTTATTAAAAGGTCCCTTAAAAAGTCAAAATGAACACAGATTCACACAATGAATCCATCTGTCTATCTCGAAAGCTTTTGTAATCAATCATCTGTCATTCACTCTATATATATCCATTTTACAGCTTTCATGAGAAGACAAATGTCGACATCTTTTATCAGATTCTGAAAAACCTTGGCGATCCAGAAGTGGATTCATCAACTCAAACATTGTTGTTATACTGTGTCGCAGGTAACTCAATCTGTAGGCGGTCCATATCAGAGAGACATTACATTCACTCCAGCGCATGCTTTATCTGTATTGTATATTCTAATGACTAAATGACCGACTGAATGCTCTGCACAACATATTCATCTCTTAAACAGCATGAAGTTATGCGCATGCAATTATCCACAGCGTATGAATGAATGAATGAATGAATGAATGAATGAATGAATGAAATATAATTTGAGCCCTTTAAATTTCAATCACCACGAGGTGGCGGTACAGTCACGTGAAAGCCAACAGCACTAAACAAGAACGGTGAGTTTTTATCTCCGTTTTCATCATCAGAGTTGAGTATTGGATGTGCCTTTTGCTTTCTTTCTTTCCCCCTAAATAACAACAATATAGACTTGTATAGGCTTAATTAAGACACTTAAACTATGTGAACCAACTCAGAGAAGGATTAGGCTACTTTCTTTTAAATCATTTTAAATTTGGTCTTTTCGTATTCAAAATATGTGATTATAGTGTAAATAAAAAACTACACCATAGCCTACTCTTGATCATATTAATGATTTGATTTGTTATTCAAACCCAACCTTTATGAAGGGTCGGGAGTAATCGACCACGCTGTTTAAATGTGTTTCATAACTATTGCGTAATTTTTTGTTAGATAAGAAAATAATGATGACGATAATAATAGCCTAATAATAATAATAATAATAATAATAATAATAATAATAATAATAATAATAATAATAATAATAATAATAATAATAATAATCCTCTTGTAGCAGTTAAAAGAAAAAACAAAGAACGAATGACAAGAGAAGAAGTGCTTATAAAAGAAAACACTTTGTGTACAACTTTTTATTTATTTATTGTTAAAACACTTCCAAATGATCCTTTAAAAATAAATCTCTTTTAATGACCTGCTGCAGGAAATCAGCAACAATTCCAACAACTTCAACACAAAACTGAGTGCATGAACAGAGATTAACTCAGGTACGTGTACGTATTTTCCCGTAAAAAAAATGTTGCTATTGCTTATTTATATGTGTAAAGTCAGCATGTAATGAGAGTGTGTGGCCATTACTAAACGGTTAAAAAAAAAAAAAGGTCAAAGTTCACTGACACTGACTCGAAGGGAATAGTGTAACAGCCATTTTCACCAGAGATTGTGTTTAGCAAAAACCTTCTCGACAGCTGTGTCTTCGGTGGTTTTTGTCACATGACACATGGCTTTACATCCTGATAGACACTTTGGTGATGGTGATGGAGCTGATGATAGTAAGACCCGCCGGTGCTGGGGTGGAGAGAAGAGATTCCATTTAGGTTGAAAACGAAGTCCTTCCTGTCACACACAGGAGCAGAGTATCGAGACAGTCCCGCTGAAAACACAGAGGACACATGAGGTCAAAGCATTTCTGGAACCAGGATCGATTTTTATTCTAACTGCTGGATATCAACAACGATGTGCCTTTTTTGAATCTGTGATATAGGTACAAATTCGCTGGCACTAATCATTAATAAGGCCATTAGACACAACCTAAGACTTAATGTCTTAGGTTGTGTCTAATGGCGATACAAACAGTTTAGCTTAGTTATAAGCCACTTATAAGAGCAATAGTTGGGTTGCCAGGTAGCAAAATTATCCTTTGTATTTGGCAATAATGCAAATGTTGGTAATCCATTAACAGACAATTTTAGATTCATTATTACTAATTAACCAGTCGAGTCTGCAGGTATACATGCTAGTAAAATATGAATAGCCTACATGGTCTGTTTGTTTTTGTTTACAATAATCCTTCAAGTCTGCAGTTGTAAATGCTAATAAATCGTGGTAACACGTTATGATAAAAAAAAGAATGCATTTTGGTGCAAATGCTGTGCTGCCGTGTTTTTTAAGAGGGCAGCAATCCCCATTAAGTAAAAAAAAGATAAAAAACATAGAGCATGTAACGTGGCTAAAGAGGTTTAACACCAGCAAAATGGATTTTTAACATGGCAACAAAGTATGTTCTTAGTAGGCTTTAATGGATCTGTTGAAGGATAGCAAATCTTTTAAAAACCATTACTCCAGCCATCAGTTACAAGCTGTAAAACATTAAGGATGCTTTATTAGGAAGTTGTTCCAATGTGTTTTGTTATGAGCATTAAAAGACAGTAAACGACATGAACAAAATTAAATAATTGAAACATAATAAGACATCAACACCCTGTACTGTAAATATCCTGGTTATTATTCTGCTGTGGCTCATGTTAAAGGCCTTAATGAAGCTGCACTGAAATGAATAAAAGGAATTACTTTTTTCGTTGCTGGGAATATGTTTGTGACAGCGTGTTTAATGTCGTTTTGGTTACTTTGTCACGATGGCCTTTACCATAATATCGTCCTTTTTATTGTGTTATTGTGCCCATTTTTTTCTTTCATGCATTAGAGGCCTCTAAAGAAAGCTTGATTGAAAATGCAACCAAATTCTAAGACATTTAAATTAAACAATAGGCTATATGAGGCACACATAATCGCACACACAATGGTATGATGCATGATAAAAACTGAAACTGTGCGACATTACAATCTGATCAATTACTCCACATTATAGTTTGAGACTGTCAGGGATACTTTTGTGTGTTTTACTTGCTTCAATTAAGTTTGGAACATGTGGACAGTTGATTCATATTTCAGTCAATAACGGATTCGCACTTGCATTGTCTTGCTCATGCAATACAACTTCGTTAAATAGCCTAAACAAATGTACTGTGAAAACCTGAGCTTAGATTTGTTCATAGTTATACTGTTTAATGTAGGTCGGCCTATGTGATTGCCTGAAAGCCTAAACTTTGATTCGTACACGACTCTTCATGGTGCACGTGCAGGCATCATAAATACAACATAGGATATATAGCTTATGCATACATGCACATAAAGTGAGGCTCTACCTGAAATCTCAGAGGAATCTCGTGCATTATGGTGCAGATAGCCTTGATCCAGAGAGTAGGATGACATCCCTGTGTGCAGAGCAGAAGAGGTGGGACTGCTTGATGCCAGCGACTGCTGTTTGATGTACGAAGATACACCAGGTGAACTCCAGTGTGAGGCTGCATTTGCATAAGGAGACTGACAGTCCAAAGTGCCTACCATCGCTTGGGAGGACTGCAGGGGGCTGCTGCTGCTGTCCGGGCAATAGTCCGAATTAGAAGCCACCTGACATGCGGCCATGTACGATGACCCGGAGCCTGATGACATATGTGGGACGTGATGTCCTCCTCCGAGTCCCTCGAAACCCCCTGGCACTGTATTACCCATCAGATCTATGTTGTAGCTGTTATGGCAGGCTAATGAGCCTGGCGGTGATTGGAAATCAAAGTTTTGCGGCAGCATGGACGCCCCGTACCCGATTCCATTCATCATCCTGTACATTGGTTTCAAAGCTTGGCATTTCCTACGGAACCCGCGAGGTCTGCGACGGAAGGAGCCCTCCTCGAACATAAACTCACTACTCGGGTCAATGGTCCAGTAGTGACCCTTGCCAGGTCTACCGAGACCCTTAGGCAGCTTTATAAAACACTCGTTCAGAGACAGGTTGTGTCTGACGGAGTTTTTCCATCCCTGGTATGATCCCCTGAAGAAAGGGAAGCGGGCCTGCAGGAACTGATAGATTTCACTCAAAGTAAGCCTTTTGGTCGGTGAACTTTGAATAGCCATCACAATGAGTGCGATATATGAGTAGGGAGGCTTTTCAGGGCGCCTCAAGGCAGAGTTTCCCTTTTTCCACTTGGGTGATGCATTGTGCGCGCTCTCCATCCCTGGCTGTGCGCTCAGCAGAGCTGCATTCAGAGCGTCAGAACTGGAGCGAGGATTAGATGGATCCAAATGTTGCTTGGAGCTCTCGGTCGTCATGGTTGCACCTCTTTTTGAACTCGTTCACCGTGGGGACCTTTATAACAAATGGGCAACTAACGTTTCCTATATTTCAAACGTGATTAAAGGCTATGATGCGGTAATTAAAAGGCCAGCGTCCCTTTGCGATGCTCTGCGCGTTTATAACCGTGAAAAACAAGAAATACCAGCAGCTGTTCCTCCTTCCTCTCTCTGTCCATCGCTGGCAATAATCCCACAAGAGAGGGGGAATAAAGCTCCTCGACTTTGCTTGCGCCTATCCAACCGGCCAAACACAACTCGACCACCTATCAATTCTTAAATCTCCCTCTGCCCCTCTACAGTATCCCCCCAAATCCCTCCAAGAAATCACCAGGAACTACTCCCTCCCCATCTGGCCAGGATCCAAACTAGAAGCGCAGTGGCGTAAGACAAATCTCCTCCCACGACTTACTTTCTAAAACACCTCTGAATACATTTGTTAGATTAATATTTGGCACATAACTTGGCAAACCATCATAAACAAAACGACACAATTTGGACAAATACTTTTGTCGTGAGTACCTGCAAAGAGTGACAATGCTTTCTAGTAGTTTTATTTTGTGAAGGTGTATGACAGAACGACTCCTGCAGTGTTCATTTGTTTGGGATCTGTTAGGACTCTGACATGAGAGGAAGCATGCTTTTTCCATCAGAGCGTGCCAACGTGCCACACAGAGCGCACAGTATCAGTTTACCTCTTGGAGCCTGGATTCCATCCCTGGAGAAATGAACTGATAGATCGAAACTCTAAATAAAGTCTAAAAGAACGATTCCGATAATTAAATAGGCTATTCCAGTATATCTTGTGCAAAGTTTAAATATGTTGTTTGTGCATTGGTGGAGTTTTAGGTGTCATTAAAGAGCAAGTCACCACTATTAAGGACGTGAAATAATTTCCCACACCAGCAAAGTTCACAATCTACCCAGAATATCAGCAACATCAAACCTGTAACCCCGCTGCGTCCAGGATGCACAGCTGGTTTAAAGGAAATTTACTTTCTAGCCTCAGAAGAATAGGCCTACTTGGGATATGTTTCTTCCTATCCTATTGTGGATTCGGGTTGAGTTCGCTCAGGATGCACCATTTGTACAGACCCTTTCCTGCGCATGTGTAGTGACTGAGGCGACAGCTATTTGCAGCGCGAGACAGAAAACATAAATATTGGATGCCCCTATCCGGCTGCAGCGAGCTTCATGAACACTGAAAAGTAAATATTTATAAGTCAATTTCTTTTTGCATCATAAATTATAGAAGAAACGGATACTAATAATAGTTGGCATTCATTATTATCATTTTATTATGTTTTATATTATTATTGCTATTGTTATTATTGTTAGTAGTAGTAGTAGTAGTAGTAGTAGTAGCATTGTTGTTGTTATTATTACTATAAGCAGTGTAGCCTACACATGCCCTCTTATGGGGCAGTCATTTTTTTCTAGAAACTGGAAAATATACTACTACGAAGAATCCTTAGCACTTAAGAATAAATATATTATCTGTTACATAATATGTACAATAAAATAGGCTGCAAAGGCCAACCATGAGGCCTTTACATATGGCTAGAGGTAGAGGTAGTGTATATAGAATAGAAATCCCTAGCAGAGCAGATTTTACAAGGTGGAGTCACATGAACACACGCCCCGATAACCATTATTGCCTTGGCACCTAACAGGTGTCTCGTACAGGTGTCAGTCCTAATTTGTCTCCACAACAACCAATGACCACAATCTATTTCAATACAAAATATATTACAACAATAGCAAACGCAGACCATCATTATTTAGATTTTTATTTCATTGCGTTGTTTTTAAAGAAAGAGACAACAGTCAAAGTGCACATTTTAACACATTTAAAAAAAAAACAACGTTAATGGTCAGTTCAGTAACATTTGCAACAAACATTTGTCTATAAAACATCAAATCTGATAATGCTTTACGAGGTAAAAAAAAAAAAATAAGTGTAACATCTTGCCACCACAATGAAGTCCAATTGAATTCTCTCCTCTGTGCCCATCATCAGTGCACATTGATGATTTGTAATCATCCAATGTATTTATTTCTGATATTGCATTGTGTGAAAGCAGCCCCCAGCCATAGGCGTTTGGCACATGCGCAGCACAGGAGTCCATACAGCAGGCTGGCTTGACGTGTGAAATGAGGCAGGTGTATTTGAATGAGGCATCATTAGTTCACTGTAGCGCGGCCAGGTGAAGGCAGGCGCGAGTGCTAAATGTTCTTTGTTTGAGTCTCTCTTGAACGGCTTGCTGAGGATGCTGTCTATCGCAAATGAACTAGTAAACTTGACACATGAATCCGTCTTGGTGGCGGGTGCAGACTGCTGAATGCTCTGCGGCTCCTCGGACACCTCTGGCTCCATGCTGAACTTTTTATTATCGATGCGCTTTCTTCTGCGCCGGAACACCCCATCAGCAAAAGTGTATTCGCTGTGAGGATTGAGCATCCAGTAATTGTCCTTTCCCCAAGGTCTGGACGGGTCCCGGAGCACTTTAAGAAAGCAGTCATTCAGAGACAAGTTGTGCCTGACCGAGTTCCTCCAGCCGGTGTAGCTGCCTCTGAAGAACGGAAACCTTTTCATCAGATAGTCGTTTATTTCCGCCAAAGTCAGACGTCCAGAAGATGAGTCCCGGATAGCCATGGCGATGAGAGCGATGTACGAGAAAGGGGGTTTGGGTCTCCTTGTGTACGGCTTGGACTTGTTGCTGGTGCATGGAGTAACAGGTGGAGGGCTGTGCGCCACGCAGTCCCCATCCGACCCCAGCTCCTCCTCAGCAGAAAGAGGAGAGCGCACTCTTCCCTCTGCATCAGTAGGCATCTGGAAATGTTTCATGTCATAGTGGCTTCCACACAATACCTCCAACTTCATGTTGTTTGATGAATTTTCCTCTTTGTATAAGACCTATCCAATATGCTTGCCGCGTAAAGTCCGGACCTTGTGTGCGTCAAGACGCGGAGTGCTTTAAATTGAACCCAAAGAAGTTCCTCTTAGCTATCATACCTGCCAGTGCTGAAGCCAGTCTCACCTACCAATCCGTGTGATCAGCTGTTTATAGTCGGCTCACCTCAGGACCAACCCAAGAGGGCGGAGTTAAATGATTTCAAAAGATTGGGAGCACAAAACATCTTCGCATTGCGTGCATGATAGTCTGTAATAAAACTGTGATCATAATAACAGTTTCCCCATGAGCCTATAATATAGTATTTAGCAGTTTCGTGCAGATGTATTACTTTCTCACGTGTGAAATCTGAACTGCCAGACACCTTGGGACTATTTCACCTGAGACAACCAGGTGGCGTATGTTTCCTTTGTATTTAAAGGTGTGGTGCAGTATCATTTGACAATTTCAGGCAGCACTGTAGCCAAAACTTCTTTCATGTAGATGATGTGCATCCTAATTACTGAAAACCATGTCCTATAGTATTTTTGGAGTGTAACATTTAAAGAACTCAGTGAGAAAAGATGCTCCATGTGTCACATCTCTCTCTCATCACTCTCTCACACACACACACACACACACACACACACACACACACACACACACACACACACACACACACACACACACACACACACACACACACACACACACACAAAGCTCTCTACTTCAGATGATCATGCCAACTTTACAGCTCACATAGAAACCATTGTTATTGTGTTTCTCTCTCTTAAAAGGAATAGTGGGTTAGGTCCTTCCTGTCGCTCAGTGCCAAGATAGTGGATTCACCTAAGAAATGACTTTTTGTGATTTATTTTCTTTCTGAATGAACCTCCTTGAGGTTTTGGATGTTACAGGGGGTGTCATGTGATTCCAAAGGAGCAGTGTCATTATGACAATAAAGCCAACAGGTGAGCAGACCGAATGGAGATACTTATCAAATATTCCTTTAATAGCTAATGTGAGTGTTTCATTATCCGTTAGTGCTGCTCCACATCCCGGATACGTTCTCCTCCCACTCACTCCGTCAGGTTAATCCGGAAGTCACGCTGAACTCAATAACCCATCTTTGTATAATTGGTGGTTTTACTTCCTCCAAATCATCAGACCAAATCACTGGTTTCATTGGTTGTGCTGCAACACTGTCACCAAATAGACAAATGGACAACAAAACAATAACCTCATGCATCACCTGGAAACCAATGTTGACATCACACCAGCCGCTGATTTGTTGTTACTGTGACAAGTGGCTTAACGTTTGTTTATGCAAACGGTACTTTTCAAGCTGTTTTTTTTTTCCATTTAGGTTACACGTGTTTGCGCTGGTGTGAATGCTTTTCAGGTAATACAACTAATCTGTTTTTGTTGTCTTTGACACCCAATCCAGGGTGAAGTCACTATTTTGAAAGGTGGCAATGTGAAAGATGGATTCCTGTAAGCTAACCACACAATGACAAGAGCTTAAATGCCATGTATTCATTCTGGTCACTGCATGTAGCAGCTTGTGAGGCCGTCATGTGTCTGTGTGTGTTCTTGTATACATCAGGATCTACTTAATAACAGCTTTACAGATGGAACCAGAGAGGAATATGTGCGCCTTATATACTGCCAAAGGTAAATTATTAAGAAAATAAAAACTCTTTATAATAAGGCACCTTTTATAAAGGTGTTGTAAGCAACTGTTGGCTTCTTGACTATTGGCAATTGTATTAGTTTGATAGTTTATTTCGGGTTAAAGACAATGTGGACCAAAATCCTTTTATGAACATTTCAAAGGCAGTTAACAACTGTAGACCCGGTGCTCAAAACTCTTTGTTAATGACTTATTCATATTTATATACAGATTGCATGTCTCATTAAAAAGTGAGAAACTCATTCATTAATTGATAATCAACATTTATAACTGCATTATTAGAATAGCTAATAATAACTTATGTATAGAGAATTAGTAAATCATTTTTTTAACATTAATTAAGCCATTAGTTACAATGTATAAGCCCTTCATAAGACAGTGGTAGCAAAAAAATGTTTTTGTGGTTCAATGCTATCATTTCCTTTTTTGTCATGTGTATCTTTCTACAACAACCAACAGTAACATAGCTTGTTTAACTGACTTTACTTGCTACTACAAACATAGTATAGATGCTCCAAGTACTGCATACAAGTATATTTATTGAAGCTCATATGCTTGGCAAGCATATTAATCTTAGACAATCAATTGTTTTTTTTACAGATGTGTTTAGATATGTCCCACACAGTTACATATTCCTCAGTTAATGACTCACTGCCATAAAGTATTTTTACTAGAGGCTCTTATTGTCTCACCCTTTTTTTGACTCTCAAGATGACTGCTGTGAGATGTACGAGCCTGTAGATCATGTTGCCTTTCTGCAGACACCAGATCAGATAACACCTTTCAGTTTTCTTATTAACTCAGCACACACCTAAAATGGAAAACCTTCATAGTTCAGTATGAATTATGAATAATGACACCAATCTCTGAGCAGCTCTCCATATTTCTTGTCACATTGAAATAGATTTAGACCTTCCAGATACAATCGCTGCAGCTCTGACTCTGGCCTTGAGGTTGCACTTGTTGATAGGTTGGAATGAGGAACACTGTGAAGCACATAGTTAGACAGTGACTAACACCCTGAGTGTTGCTGATACAGTGCAGTGATTCGTTGGCACTGTGCTCAGCTCATAAACATTCAAGAATCAAACTGATGCCAACATAATAAATTGCACGCCCAGATTCATGAATTCAATGCACTACAGTTATGCCTGTCTACCCATTAGTTGCATGAGGACTCTCACTTACAGCTCAGTGTATTTTCCACATAATATATTGGAGCCCTGCAGTTGCTGACTGTGACGGCCTAGAGCCTGTTACCTTGTGCCTGTGTACTGTTGTCTTTCTTGTGCGCTTGCAGGTCTGTGGCTGAGGTTCTAACAGCAGGACTGGGAGCACCGGGACAGTCCTCCCAGAGACCTGTGTGCAGCATTGCCTTCACCCAGTACCAGCATGAGTTCATCTTTGTTTAGTTACTTTCTTTGTTAGACACTGACAACTTGCACCACACATTGTTCACTGCATCCATACACCCTCATACGCCACTGATCCTGACTAGCACAACTCATTGTCTTTCTGTTGGCATTTTTATTTAATAAATGACAGTTTGTTAATACTTAGTCTGCTGTGCACGTCCCTCTTTCGTTGTGGCCTGTGAGCCGGTCGTAACACTGACCATCGGCTTCTTCTACAATTTTAAGCTCCAGTTAAACAGTAACTCATGAAAGAGACACAGTCACAAACCCATGATTTCTAATACATTCCCTCTGTTTGTAGTTGTTTGTGAAGGAAAATAGTTTTCCAGTCATTTGTTGGAGGGCACGAGGAAGAAATAAATAGTCTTAGTTGACTGCAGGTGTAAAAAACACAGCTGTGGCTAAACACTGCACAGGAAGGATAACAACAAATGCTGTTTGATGGGACTGTAGAATTCACGTTGTACTTATGTTGAATTTCGGAAATGTTATTGTAGGTAGTGACATTTGCTGAAATTATTTTGCACTGCATGTATCGGAATAAGGAATTAGATGATGAAGACAAAGCCTTCAAAACACTTAAGCTATGTTTTTCCTTTTTTTAAAGGTCTCCCATTAGAAGTAAATGAAATTAAAACAAAGCTATTCTTTACAAGCTGGTTCATGTGTTTTCTTTACAATTAGCAAACAGGGTACATTTACAATATGTCAAATCAAATAAAAAAAATATATTATGCACATATAATATCATTTTGTTTTACTTTTAATCCATTTAAGCACAGCTCATTTGTTCATGTTTGAGAAAAATCTGAAACCCCACTTAGCATTTCAGTAATGTAAACTGTTAGAGCAAATTCCACAAAATGTCTAAAAATAGCCCTGTGAAGATGTTACCCTGACTTTAGTTTGCATAACTCCCACTCAAGGCTTGTGTGTGTGTGTGTGTGTGTGTGTGTGTGTGTGTGTGTGTGTGTGTGTGTGTGTGTGTGTGTGTGTGTGTGTGTGTGTGTGTGTGTGTGTGTGTGTGTCCCTCTCGTTATGCAAACACAAAGCTTTTGCATGTGAGGCAGCAGATCATTTCAGATGTTCAGATGTTTTGCAAAGGATTATGTTGCCGAGAGCGTTAAGATCACTGGGTGCCTTCAGAGTCGGGGATGTATTCATACGTTCCAAATAGAAACAGAATTTCACGTTGTTTCAAGGCATTCCTTTAGGCTATTTATGGCAGCCATGTGTTTATTATCGCTGAACAATACATCCCACCTCAAAATATTTCATCAGCCACTAATTATAGTATTTTGACCGTATTTTGAAACCATGTTACCAGTGTCTCAGTACTTAACTGGAGCATTATGGTTTTGCACAAACATGTGCGTGTTCTTAGTCATCATCTGTCTGTTTGTTCATGTATATTTGGCTCCACGTTTCTTCATGTACACCTGGTCCCACCCTCTAAATCCACACCTGTAAGTACCTTGTTTAGCAAGTTTAATCTTTTTCTTTGCCCTTTAATAAGATACCGTATAGGTAAAAAAGGTGTACAGATGACAGTTGACACAGTTCAAGTTCTCTCATCTCTCTTGATAGGAGACATAGCAATAAAACAAGAAATAAAAGCAGGCTGTCTTGCCTCTTGCCGGTTTGGGAAGTTTCTATTTTGGTTGTGTCACTTCTGAGGTAAAGCGAATGAGCTGCCAAACAAAAGGGAGGAAAAAAATGTATTGAAGAAGCAGTAAACATTTCAATCAAGAGAGGTTACAGGTTCCGAAGGCTAGAAATGGCTTTTCCTGTTCTTAGCATGTGGGGATCACAGACACTAGCATTATATTGTCAAAGACTCAATAAAAAATATGTTTCTCTGGTACAACTTTCATAATTTATTTGGTGTATAATTGTAGATGTGCATGGATAATGGAAATTTCCCTTGTTTCACTTTCTAATTTCTCAAATAATATGGGCATGCATTTTTTTTATTTTCACGTTTCTTTACTTTTTACCTTGTCATAGTTGATTAACTGTTGTTTTTTGCATATTCTGCTGTAAATACATTTTTGCATTTTTCAATTTATTTTTTTATTTTTTATTTAACCTTTTATTTATTCAGGGAAGGTTCACTGAGAGGAGGAACGCCCTGATCACATTCACACAGTTACCGTACACACATTCATACCTGGAAGCTGCCCAGTACAACCACAGTCTGATCTGCTGGCCACTGAGCAGCTCCACTGGAGAAGTTGGGGTTAAGGGCCTTGCTCAAGGGCACCTGGTAATGAGAGATTTTTATCCTGTTGGTCTGGGGATTGAACCAACGACCTCCCGGTCACAAGCTCTCTTCTCTAACCTTTAGGCCACCATTGTCTCAATGTTACAGTTTTACATGTGGTCTAGCATTGCACTCGGTTATGTTAACCCAGCTTCTCCATTCTTAAATACACTGCTTTGTCTGCAGCCTCATTTATATCAGCTGTGTTTTAAGTGAACATCATCATTTAAAAGCAGGGACAAACTGATATTGACAGTAAAAGTCAAAAGCAGACAAACTTAACAGGTATACTAGTAAAAAAAAAGAAAACATATGAGTATGGGAGATTCCTGAGGATGAAAAGGTTTGAAAACTTTCTTTTGCAGTTCCTATTTTGTTTATATAATTGCATCAGAGGCCACTCAGTTGAAACGGTTACAGGAACCCTGGGACAAGGTTTGAGAGGACAGGTATCTGTTAGGTCTCGGAGACTGGGTTAGTCTACTTCATGCAAGCCATCTGTGTGAATACACTTAACTCCTCTAGCATGTTTAGACAAAAAAGAGGAATGGGGGTAAACACTGCCAGAGACGCAGCACCGAGGGTGGGGTTGTGATGTGGTTTACCTCACAAATGGGGAAACAGTTTCCACACTGAATGGGGGTATAACGTCATAACAGTGTGAGTGATGACAGTGAAAGCTTTACGAAAAGGGGTCGCTCCTTTCTCTATTTATTCTCTCCGAGGTTCTGGGTACTGAGGTCCGTGTTGAGGCCCATAGTATGTAAGTGGACAGAGTTTCATAAGCTGTTACTGACAAGCAGCAGGGCTACAAAACTGTTAACGTCATCACACTATAGTAGAGAGAAAGGCCAGATTATAGGTGGCTCAACTTTTCAGTTTTTAGCACTCTGCTTAGAACATAGAATCAAAACGGTTCAGAGTCAGAAATGGTTCCCTACACTGTAAACCCAGATTTAGTTGTAATTGAACTTTTTAGTGGTCATTACTTATTCTTTCATGTTTTGTTAAAACCCATATTCATAACTAAATCGCATTAGTTGTTTGTAATAATCAGCTTAAGTATGCAGTACACAGATCATATTAAGCAGTAGACAAATCGATGTAGCAGACAAATCAAGTTTACATTAGTAGTCATTACTAAAAATTGTTAGTAAACTCAAATACAATAAATATGAAATTTCATTCATACTTATCAAAACTACGACGTATATATATATATATATATATATATATATATATATATATATATATATATATGTTTTTCTCTTTGTTACAACATAGTTTTATGAATAATGTATCCTATATATTAGTTCCATTAAAACAGAAAGGAGAACAATTCAAAGATTGTAATTTCCAACGTACTCTGCATGAATATGATAGGCTGTATTCCACCTCACTGCCCAGACCCCATCAGTCCCCCCCCCCCCCCCAACAATAAATGTAGCTTAACATGAACACTAAATCAACCATACAGAACGAAAACACAGATAACATAAATGTACACCCAAAACTTTAACAGAACATTATTAAAAAACAACTTCAACTACATTACATGTCATTTAGCTGACGCTTTTATCCAAAGCGACTTACAATTGATATATATGTCAGAGGTCGCACACCTCTGGAGCAACTAGGGGTTAAGTGTCTTGCTCAGGGACACACTGGTTTGTGTATCGCAGTGCGAATCGAACCCTGGTCTCCCACACCAAAGGCATGTGTCCTATCCACTGCGCCATCACCACCCTAGGACAGAAACCGTGTAGAACATATTTTTTTTCCCATGAGCCTTTGCATCGCTTCAGCAACCCCGCCCCTCCCATACAGGGACTAAACATCCTTAGTTATCTCTGCTTAATATGATATGTGCGCTGCATACTTAAGCTGATTATTACAAACAACTAATGTGATTTAGTAATGGATTTGTTGGTAATGGTTTTTAACAAAACTAAGTAGTGACCACTAACAAGTTTAATTACAACTAAATCTGGGTTTACAGTGTACATATTAACACCCCTTTAATCAACTGCAAGATTCTTTAATGTCATCGTATCAAATGTTTGCTAAATGATTTTTACTGTATTATTCACTGTATCGTACCCATTAACTAGTGTTTATGTAACTTATATTGCCATGGCAATGGGTAAATTCCATCAAATTCCATCACATTAAGACATTAAGAGGTTCAAAAAGGAAGCTACAGCCATATGCGACAACTGAAAGACAAGCTTGGAAGCTTTGGAATTAAATTATGAAGGTAACAGGGCGGATCTTTACACTGAGTCAGCACCTTCTCTAAACTGAATGAGGATATCATGAAAATGTTTATTCAAATTAAACTGCATTTCTTTGACATTAGTTTGCTCCACGCCTTGTGTTATTAAACACATCAATGGATCTTCTTTGCTCATCTGTTTGTTCTCCCTTGTTTGCATGCTGATGCTACTATGTCAGCAGTTCCTGGGAAACAGGATGAAGTTGAACTGTTGTTAACATCAAGTTCTCCTCATTTCCCTTTTTGATCAGGGCGACTTGCACAAAACTGGTTATGTTTAAACTGACACCTCGGCTACCTAGAGGAACACATGTAGGCTAAAGCATAATGATTGGAAACTTTTTATGAAATGTGTTAGTCAATTAGTTTAGACAATTGTACAATGTGTGTCCACACTAGGATCACAAATGTTAAAACATTTTGTTCCAGGATTTCTTGCATGTCACACTTATTTTGTGTTTTGGGGATTTAAAAACAAAAACAGAGTTCCACATGGTACTATGGTAAACTACAATGAAGAGAAAAGATATGATATGATAATATAGTTAAAATCCATTATCTCTGCAAAAGAATGTTTTAAATGGGAACCTTATACTGCTTGTGAGTGTGATTATTTTCCCTTGCTACAAACAAGTCTGCATGCTAGCATGACTACTGACCAGACATCTACAGCCTTTATCTGCAAGGACAACAGTTGCGTGAGGCCATGCTCTGCTGCCCTGTGCCTAAACATTTAAGGCTGCTTTGTAAATCAACATGTATGATCTTGATGGTAGTTCTGATACCAATATTTTACTGTATTTCAGGTCTTTCAAGTTTTACACACAGACTACTTCAACAGCAACATCAATCACGTTACAGAACAGACTTGTCAGAATTATTACATGCCCTGCAACATCATAGCTGCTATTTGTTTAAGGTGACAAACCAAAAGGTTCTGACACTTTGTGTGTATTAACCAGAATAAATGTGAATTACAGAATGAATTACAGCAACCTGATAAAAACATACTGTAATCTAAAAGCTTGTGCAGGGCTTAGCCTGCCCCAACTATGCTAAACTTGTTTTGCCTGCTTTTAGGCCTCCAGGCCTCATTCGTGCAAAAGAAGAAAAAAAGTGTGATGGGATCCCCTTCAGGTGAAGTATGCTTAGATTATATCACCGTTACTACATCTACAGGACCTGTTTGGGTTATTTTCAAATGAGAGAAAAGACAGGCATAGACAACAAAGGGCCGTGCGTGCAAATGCAGGGAGGAACTCCTTCTAGGTGAGTGCCTGTAAAATGTTGGCTTTGCACGAAACCAACACAGGTTTACCAGCACACACCTTATTTACACCTATGCAGTTTGGAGTCAATCAGAGGGCAAATGCCACCTTGTCAAGATGATTTAATGTAGTGTGGATCCAGGGTTATAATAGTCTTCATATTCTCATTTATTTTTAAGGTTTATGGTTGCCACATTATTTATTTGTTGCTTTTGTTACCAGGGTTGTCTTTCCTTATTTGATTGGCTCGTCTATATAAAACACCACAAGGCAAGGTAGATGGTAAAACATATTTACTATCATGCATTAAGCTACAGAACAGTAACTTCACTGTTTGTGCTTGTTTACAACAAGGTCTTGGTCTGTGATCACAGCATAATTTTGTAATCCATATTCCACAATGACAAAACTACATTTTGGATGTAAATGAATAAGGCTTTTTAGATCTTTTGTGCTTAAAGCAAAATAAAAGCTACGTCTGTTTCTCGTGTGGTCTCTGCCGGATTCCATAAACAGATCTCCCAGGTGGTCTGAGTGTGTGTGTGTGTGTGTGTGTGTGTGTGTGTGTGTGTTTGTGTGTGTGTTTAAGAGGGAAGAAAGAGAGAAAAACAGTGCTCGCATGGAGGAAAGCCAAGCTCTTACGGATGCTGGCGCGCTTAGCAGAGCCAAATGCAATCTGACAGCTGAGTTTAATGATATTTATATCCAAGCCACACGCTTCCAGACCTGTTCTGGATCTGTTCTCTTAGCTGGACCTCAGCTCAGCTCAATGCCTCAAGCCTGGTGCGTTTGCTCGTTTTCAGCACGTTTGATGAGTGTGTGTACAAAGTGGTGTGTGGGTGCTATGGAAAAAAAATGAGAAAAATGAGCATTGTGGGATAAAGTTGTTGAGTATCGCGATAACGATAATACATGCGATAATTAAACAGATATTAAAGTGCAATTAAATTAAAGTTTGTATCAAAACACTCCCAAGCAACACACATTTGGGTGTTGCTTGGGAGTGTTCCACCTGAATTTCATTGGTGGTCTGCAGGATTCTTTTATGGTACAAGAGATATTGTTTTACTGCACAAAAAAGGAATAAGGTGTAATTGTGTTAAGTGGACAATGATTGACAGCACCCTTATCGTCTCAGTAGCAACGATTTGTCTTAATAACCAGCTTTGATTCCATGTAAGGACTCAAAGAAAGACAGATTCCCTCTAACAGCAGCCCTGAGTTGTTTCCATAAGCTGAAGTCCGCACAGCAAACAGTTGCAGGAGAGTTATCATTCCCAAGATAAGTACAAAGTGAAAGGGAGAGTGAAAGAGACAAGTTATCATGTTTAAGTTCATTAGAGTTCCCCCTTATGTGCCAGAGGAGCAGTCGTTCAAGCATTGTTTAGACTTGAGGATCTATTACAGCAGCTTTTAAATTTGAAAAAGTGAATTTGAATTTCATGCTTGGCTGTCAGATGGCAGATGCTAATGTAGACGTCATTTAAAAGAATGCCACTAGTTCAGATGTCTCACCAATTTTTAGCACAGACTTGTGTCAGTCATGTAACTCATATCAAGCAACATTCAGCACTTTTTTAAAAATTAGGATAAACATTTATTACAACAACAATTCTAAACAACTGAGGATCACCCCATACAACTAATGAGTTTTTTTTTAATGATTCACCTGTAAGAAACACATGCCTCTGCTTAACAAGAAATGCTTGTTTGCTTCTTTCACTCTCCAGCAAAGCAAGTATGTGTCTTGGTTTGTGGTATGTCTACAATGAGGAAAATGTAAACTGTGCTTGAAATATGATCTCTTCTGTTGTAATCTTCCCGGTTCAGAGATCTGAGAGAGATTAGACCTGCATGCACACAGTGTTTGAAATCAGCAGTAGTGATTGCTGTCTTTTTAAAGCTGGTCTTACCATATCGTTATAACTGCTAAATACTAATTACCTACATTTTATGCATCCAAATGCTGAGATTATGACTTTCGAAGAATTTGGGCATGGCGTTGAAGAATCTTGCAAGGACAATCAGCCCATGCCACTAAAGGTGCGTGAAAGACTCTGCTCCACCCCATTTAATGAATCATTCCGCATCTATCCAATTAATAATATCAGATAGAGAAGCATGTCAATCAAGATGTCTAAATAAACATTCCTGATTATGACTAGTGAACATGCAAATGAGCCAAGGCCATGCATGATTCATGTAGGTAAGGCTCAAAACAGATGACAGAGGGATTTGAATTGCACGCATGAGCTGGAATCCGACCAGTGTAAATAGAAATGTCATGTCTCTTCTGACCTTGTCAGATCTCCTCTGTGCTGCGGTGTATACATGTTTCTCAACAAACACCCCATATTAAGAGGGTTTACTTTACATAATATTCTTAAGGCCTTCATTCACACCTTAGAGAGACCTGTCAAATCCAGCCCTTTAAAGGCCTAGCTACATAGCATTTATTTAGATGGTGACATTTTGCAGCAAATCAGTTTATTTCAATAGAATTAACACACTCAGGGGATTCACTTGCATGGCAAAGGCAATCTGTACGAATCCTTCTCCCAAGTTCAACTTCAGCAAACTTTAACATGCAATTTTACAGCCATATTTGCTAATAGCAAACTGTTTTGATTGTACTAAACTTTGAGGGATTGGAGAGCCAAAGTCCAACACAGAGGAAGCTATAATTTCTTATTAGTGATGCACCATCTATTTTTATTAAAAACTTCTCTGCCGGAGTATAAAGTGCTCAACAAAAGAGGAATGGTTTCCAGACAGTTACGAGGGCAGGAGTTGCCTGGATTGTCTTAAAATTGCATACATGTGATGACCGAAAACATTGTCAAACATAGAGTCTAGGGAAAGTACATCTGTTTTACAGACTGTGTGCTATAAAAAGGTGAAAACTAAACTTATTTTCAGTGTGTAATCTTCAGTGAGAATCTCACAGCCCACTGCAATGACTCACCAGCTGTTGTTGCTGAACAGGGAAGTTCAAGTTTCTGAGACACTCTGGAAGAGACTGGGTACACCTTTCTTAGGAAACTGGCAGTGGGACAACTTGGTTAAAGGATGTTTTCTTAACTACACCCAGTGTTTGTCAGGTCTGAGGAGGGAAGGTGGGTTATGATAAGGTCAAAGGAGGTGAATTGTAATTTCTATTTCAGTCTCTTTGAAAGACGGGGACATCCATCCTTTGGGGGTGTGCGGTCTGTCTCTTACCTTTTACCCAGACCGTGACACGAGAGAGGAAGAGCAAACAAGCCAGCGGGGGAAGAAAAGGAAATCCCACTTTTGTGAAGCATAATTCTATTGCAATATCTTTGTATCTTGCAAATATTTATAAAAATAGTCAAGTACATTTTTTAAAGTTTTATCAGCTGATTTTACCTGTCCTTACAATTAAAGTTCTGTATGTTTCGTCAGTAAACCTGTAACTGTTAATTCAATGAACAGCAACAAATGTTGCTGACATCTTTAGTAAAGATGTCTCTCAAAATGATGTGGTGCTTGGTCCCTAATGATGATCTGGGAACCCCATCAAGAAGCATGAACTAGGCCCATAAACACAATGGCGAGCTGGAGTCAAAGAGTCAGGCACGATGAAAGCATTTCCCGTCCATTGACCTCTTGTCATTCCAAGCCCGCCGTGCTATGGAGCGAGATCAAAACAAAGCCTTTGTAATCGGATCCACGTTCAGCATCAAACAACCACAACCAACAAAACAACAAACGATGAGGTAAAAGGGCACCAAAATAGTCAGGGAAAGGGCCATAACACAATGCCTATGTAACTGCAGAAACAGACACGGGAGACTGGCATTTTATCTGCTTTCTGGACACACCTTTCTATTTTTTCATTTATGAACTCCTTAAGGTCTCTCTACACAGGTTTTATCAATTGGACATTAGACTTTAAACTTAAAAGGAAAACGTCTGTCTAACATCTAGACAAGAAATAACAATAAAAGGATCCAATATCCTCGACAGTACAAAAATGTTGATCTCTCAAGCACTTCAGAGAGCCAACAATTAACACAGTCTATCAAGTTTCAAGAGAACTAGCAACTCAGACTTTTGGAACAGGCTGAAATTCTTCACATCACAGGTGCTGCAAACCTTGTAGCCTGTTACAAGGAATTATTTCTTAAATCAAGTTAATCCAAGTAGTATTATAAGTATGTTAGATATGTTTGTTGATTTACCGCCTTTTTCATGCAACAACTACACGTTGGCACAACGCTGAATTCAGTGCACCGAATAAAGGAGATGAGATATTCTCCTGGTGAAGGATTACAGTGGGAAAAACCAACAAGCACTCCCTGAGTGTAGGAGGTTGTGATGTCCATTCAGAAAGAAGTAAACACAGTATGACTCATCATGACGCATAAGGTCGACTTTGGAAACATTATGTAAATCCTCTGTGTCTTCCCTTAGTAAGCAAGCCATTCAGATATGGAGGGGAAAGGTTTTGTTTTGCAACAGAAGATCAGAATAATGAGAGTGGAATAATAAGAGCACTGAAAATGAATGGTGTTGAATAGAAGTTGTTTTTAGCTGCTATCACATAACAACGGGTATTGTCTGCCAGCACAGTGTTACTTCTGTTGTGGCACCTTAACCATTAACACAGTGCCAGTACCCCCAGAAAAATAAGCATCACATATCTTAACAGAATATCTTCTTGTCCACAACAACAAACAAACTAGGGTGGTACCATCTTCCTTACAGTAGCTTACTTAAAGGGATAATTTGGATATTTTGGAGTGGGGTTGTATGAGGTACTTAGCCATAGTCAGTGTATTACCTACACATTACCTAGTATGGCGGTCGGCACGTCAGACCCAAGTACCAACATGGAAACTAAGCAATGTACTGCTGTGGATGAAGTAGCATCAAAAAGATATTTTAGGCACCTTAAAAAAACAATATCAGTTAAAGTGTGTGCTGTATTAAGAACATTTTCACCGCTTTACCTTGCCGTCAGATAGCCCAGTTACAAGAAAATGAAACAAAATAATTACCAAAAGTTTCTGCCTATCACAGTTTACAGATCAACTTTCTGGTTCAACTTTGACCAACTGTAATATGGTAGTTGTGCGTGCACACAGGTTTCTTGTGTGTAATGAGGAATTTTGCCGACATTTTGGGTGGACTCACTTAGTTTTACTTCCAAAGTGATTTAGTGTGACTGATCGTTTTTATTTCCCATTTGGATTTCACTTGGGTAATGGTGCCATGTTCACAGATCTTAGCAAATACTAGAGTAAAGTGTTACCATAACTGATATAAATAATTGCAGAAACTGTGAGACACAAGTTGTAGTAAATTGGAATAATCCTTTAAATAGCATAGAAACATTGTGGTTTGCTTCATTTATTGAAGGACAATGCACATTAGTATTACTATAGGCAGCTGGCTCATTTTCAACTGTAGTCCTTTTTGCGATATGTTTTAAGATTAGAACAACAGGAAATATAACATTATATCTGCAGAGGTAAAGCAGCCGTCTACCAATCAGAAGGTTGGGGGTTTGATCCCTGGCCCCTGCAGTCTTTTTGTTGTCCTTGGGCGAGATGCTGAACCCCAAACTGCTCCCATCTGTGTGTGACTGTGTGCATGCACTAGAAAAGCGCACACGCACATTCACTGAGTTCATTTACCATTCAGTCCATTCAGCCATGCAAACAGGCCACACGAAGCAGTGCTCAGTGCTACAGTAAAAAAGTTATTCAATAACTGATGTTTTACAGTATAATCACTCTCTGGAAACTTGAATCACTGCTGTGTATGAGCACTGAATTATGTTTTGTTACTGTTTCTTAACCTTGGTTGAAAACATACACAGTTAAACACATGCTGCTAAGAAACCGCTCTTAGTTGAACTGAAACACCTTCTCATTATGATTTTGGCAAAGGTTAACACCCTTGTAGCATGCAAAGTTATTTTTTTATGAGTCTTAGTTATAGTTTTGTCCTTATACAACCTAAGAACAAATTAAATGAATGTATAATAGTCAAAAAGTGAGCTGGAGGAATTGAAATGTCTCACATGAAGTTTGCATGTCAGTTAAAAAAATTAAACCTGCCTAGCACCTGAGCACAGACATGCATTCAGTGGTGACACTGGAGTAGTTCCACAATACAAGAAGCATTACTGTCAGTTAGGGTGAGGCCCATATCTAAACAATCTGAGGAGAAGCAGCGAGGCACACATTTACAAACAGCCCTGAAATTCCTCAGTGTTATTCTTCTGGGGATTTTAAAGCTTACTTTAATAAGCTAACTGATGAGTAAGACACAAAGTATAGTAAACAGTAATGACTAATGTCTCTATGGAAGGGAATTCTATGCTTTGGGATTGGTGTTGACATGGATGACTCCTGTCTGGCACGCAATGTGGGCTTAAGGACATAAACAAACCTGCATTTGGCTCCGCCCGAGGCTCACATGCCCAACTTTCCTGTTACAGACACCCCACAAGGTCCAGATAGAGACTGGTCCAATACATGATCCATCTGAGACCACAAACCACTGACCCTAAATATACCTTATATGATTGTGAGAAATTTGACCTATTAACAGACAGAGATTTTGTGTTTGTGTTACCTTTTACAAAAATATGATAGAATAGAAGTGAGAGAGATGGATTAAGACAGAGAGGAACACTTACAGTACAACTCTGATCCATCCTGTAGGTACAAATTAATTTAATGTACTCTGCTGTCCCTGTTAAGAACTCACTGAAAGATGGAAAGACACAGCCAATTCTGTAAGGTCTACAAGAAGGAGTTTGTTCATGTTTTCTATTGTGCATCGAGAGGGTGAATATGCTGGATGAGCATCTCAAGACAATAGCCTGTCTATCAGTGGATCATACTTACTCTATAAGTTTACTCATGGACACCAGAGATAAGATGACAAGTTAAAGGCAAATGATATTTGATTGTTTTTTCCTCTCTGTCTGCCTTGCCCTCTCTCTTGATGATAATGTCAGGCAGCCTTACTAAGCTGTTCAAATAGCTTGATTTAGGCAGTACCTCGGTTAAACTTAAACTGTATTTATTTTTAAGTGTTATAAGCTCTCTGACTCAGTACTGTGGCTAATACCCACTTTCATCACGTGTTATGTATAAGATTAGCTACTGTGGAACTGTTTTAACATTTTCAACACTAGGTGGAATTGCTTAAGTGCTGTGTTGTGGCCAACTGATAAAAATAATGAGCTCCGGGTGCATTATACTTATTGGAACTGTACTTTGATCTGCAGTAATTTCTCATTTTCAATGCCAAAGGACTTTAGACAATATAATAATCTATGACACAATCAGACTTTATTCATCAACAGATCAAAAGTCACAAGGTTTAATATCGCAATTCATCTTTCTGTGTTTGTTTGTGTGGGTGTCAGTGTGTGTGTGGGTGTGTGTGAAGGGCTTCTTGTTAACTGTTTTCACAGCTGAGAGCAGCAGAGAGGCCTTTCCACACCTCTTGACAGCTGTGTTCTGCCCAGTCACGCTATAAAGACACAGCAGTGGTCTCCACCTCTGACTGCTGGGCCCTCTACAGTTGGAGTTACAAATACAGAGTCTCTCTCTCAAACTTGAAGTTCACCACGTGAAAAGTGACACCATGTGGGACAACATTCTTGCAGATAAGACAGTAAAATTACTTTTCTTTTTTTCTTTTAATTTGTAAATAATACCCTGACCATAAGCAAACCTCGGCAGCACTAATTGATTAATAATGTCCACATTAGAATGGCATCCTAATGGGCAACCACACTGTAAACCCAGATTTAGTTGTAATTAAACTTTTTAGTGGTCACTACTTATTCTTTCATGTTTTGTTAAAAACCATATTCATTACTAAATCACATTAGTTGTTTGTAATAATCAGCTTAAGTATGCAGTACACAGATCATATTAAGCAGAGATAACTAAGGATGTTAAGTCTCTGTATGGGAGGGGCGGGGTCATTGGAACTGTTCTACGCTGAAGCAATGCAAAGGCTCATGGGAAAAAAAATATATGTTCTACATGGTTTCTGTTTCTGTTTGGGTGTACATTTATGTTATCTGGGTTTTCGTTCTGTGTGGTTGATTTAGAGTTCATGTTTACATTTATTGTTGTACCATGACCGAGACCCGGGGGGGGGGGTGCAGTGAGGGGGCTTAAGGCTAATCACATTCATGCAAAGTATGTTGGAAATTACAATCTTTGAATTGTTCTTCTTTTTGTTTAAATGGAGCTAATGTATAGAATACATTGTTCTTAAAACTATTTTGTAACAAAGAAAAAAATATTTATGTATATATATATATATATATATATATATATATATATATATATATATATATATATATATATATATGTATATATATATATTTCTGTAATTTTGTTAATTACGAATGATATTTCATATTTATTAATTTGAGCTAAAGTAAGTTTACTAATGATTTATAGTAATGACTACTAATGTTAACTTGATTTGGCTACTGCATCAATGTAGCAATCTGTGATGATACAACTTGATCTGTTAACTTTCACCTTGTGTAAAAACTTGAACGGTTTAAGGTAACAGGTTTCCACGCAACTTTCTAGTAAAGTCAACTAATTTGAGATAACAGTGCATATAACCATATTGTATATTCAGTGCAGAAGTGACATATCTAGTTTCTACACAATGCATTTGATAATGTGATTAATGATGCATGTTTCCTGGTTTAACCCTAGGCGGCATTGTCCTCACATGATTATGGCTGCATTAGTTACATGATAAATGATATGAAATGATGAAACAATCAGCTATTAATCTTTCTGTTGAGCGAGATGTTGTTTATTTTATCAAGTTAGAAAGAGCAGCCAGAGAGAGAATGAAGACAGAGGCAGTGGGGAGAAGACTGCAAACCTTCTCATAAAACCCTAATGTAAAATAGTAAGTTAAATGAATATAAACCAAAATACCATACTTATTAACCTGATTTATTTATTTTTACCTTAAAGCTCAAAACTTAATGTTTTTGCACGACACCATACTCTAAAAGAGAAAATACAGAGGGAGAAATATTTCTGACTAGAACATCTTTCACTGGAAGAAACCACACAGTGAACAGTGAATATAATATTGTTAAAATTGTTGTGTTGATGCACTGAACTTAGCCAAAGAGATCTAGCTTTACAGCCTCTCTGAGTTACCTTATGAACTTTTCATACTATTGATTTAGAAATGCCTGTAATATTGCCAAAACCACCAGAAAGACAGGTGCTGAGTTACCACTCAATCAGCAACATGGAATTGTAAACGGTGTTATTGATCACATAATTGAACTTGATGAATTTAATTCAACAGATGAACAAGAAGGGGAGGAGGGCAGCACGGCCATGTATACTGAAGACCTCACAGGATGTAACTACTCAACACTGAGAAAGCACATGTCAAATTTCTGTTGGTCTGTTTTATTACCATTGTTCCTATTGAGAAAGAGGGTGTGTTAGTTACACATTTACAATACACGTCTTACATAATGTAGATAATATTCTCTTAGTTGACAAAAAAACATTTAATGAGCAGAAGGTGACGTATTTCCCTGCGAGGGTGCAGCTTTCACATGTATAGTTTGGTAAATGCAGCATTCATTTTCTGTGAACATAGTGTTAGTTGGTGTTAGTTTGAAAATGATTTTAACATTAGGTGAAAATATACAGTAGCAATTCAGAATTGTAGATTAGTCAGTGTATTTACTTTCACTATTAGGCTATGTTTGCACTCCATTAGTTTTGTTATGGTTAGATAGCTTTAAAAAATATACTTTTTCAGGAATGTTTCCTCATGACTTAATGTTTACGGTTTAGTTTTGAAAATACTTTGAACAAGTTGCACTCCTGAACCCCAACTTGCACTCCTGCACTCTATAATTTGGCCATATTTCAAGGTATTTATCTTTCTAAACTCAAGTTTGTGTAATTCATTTTGAGCGTGAGTCTTCTGGAGGCATTAAGGGGTAATTTCACCCATTTTTGTTTTGTCTCACTCTCTGCTCGTGGTAGTCTTGCATATAGTTTTGACTCTATTTGACTCTGAGATTTCTGTCTTGACCTCACTATCATGGAGGCAAGTGGAATTTTGTACAGTTTACAACGTTGAACAATTACATTTGCACATACAACAGCAGCATCTTTTTTTCTGGAAACAGTGTCACTGCTGCTCTGGATAATCCACAGATCATCAATAAAATCGAGGAGTGTACAGTATCGTAATGTTATAATGATGTTTCTGTGTTTTGTTTGATTTTTGTTTGGGGGCTTATAAAATCATGCAGGGTCAGATGTAACCTGCCCTTTTGTTTTAAGTCTAAGTCTGGTTAACTTGACACATGTATTGCCTCCTCAGAATCCTGTGTAAAGCATTTGACTGGTGACTTAGTGTTGAAAGAAGTATTAGAGAAACGTTGAAAATGAGTTTGCAAGGTCATGTCTGAGTGTCCAGTCTATGTAGGAAGGAGTGGTTATGTGGCACTAGTAGTGAGCAGATCAACCGATCAAGGCGGACACACAGTGGCAGGATCAAAGGTCTGATGCTGTCCAAACTCAATGCCATAGCCATAACACACACACACACACACACACACACACACACACACACACACACACACACACACACACACACACACACACACACACACACACACACACACACACACACACACACACACACACACACACACAGTATGCCAAATGAAAATAAAATGAAATAAAATGGTCACATAGGTGTGTTCAACCATGCCCCCTGCTGGGCAGAAGAGACGGATGGTCCCATGTGTCTCAGCTGGAAAAGAGCTGATGACTTGTTGAATTTAAGGTTTGTGTAAACAGTCTATAAAATGAAGCAAAAATAACACATTTACTGTGGGTCTTCAAAACTGTTATCTATTAAAAGTTCTTTATCCAGTGATGAAGTGTTTATAATATTATGCCATGTTTTCATGTTGTCTCACTAGGCATAAATGATAGTCTGTATAAGGGAAATGTTATGTAAATGACAGCTGGGTAATCTGTATTTGGCAAAGTGCAAATGTGGTTTATACAAATATGTATTAGGCCTATTTGTGAATTAGCCCAGTGGTAATGTTTGTAATAAACCTCTAAGCAAAGCATATAATCCACGTTCTCTTTGTTTTCTAAAAAAACAAACCAGTTTCTACTGCCAACTTACAGCTCATTTTTGGTGAGAAGTTCTGAAATCTGGTATATAAGATATATAAGAACAGAAAAAAAAATTGTATTTAGTGTTTATGTTGTTGGAAAGATCAACTATAGAAGATGTAAAATAAACCAACAAACATTATAAAATGGATTATGTATTTTTTACTATTTAAAATTTGTTGTGTGATTTATATAAAAACAAAAACAACATGTCTATCCTAAATATTACAGATAGTGTACAAATATAATTAATATTACAAGCAGCACAGTGACCAGGCTCCAGCCTATCCATTTAGTCAGAGGGGGAAAAGATTATTATATATATATATATATATATATATATATATATATATATATATATATATATATATATATATATATATATATATATATATATATAGTGTTTGCAGAATCTGCTGTGGACTTACATTTTCACTCGGAAAAAAAAAAACATTTGTGTTCATCAGGGCCTCCAGGCTAGTGCAAGTTGCAGAAAAAGAACAAAGTTGCATTTGGGCCCACATCAAGAAATTTAGTGTGTAATATTTTGAGTTTGTTGGGAACAAAATAAAAAAATTATGCATTTTCATTCATTGGAAAGCAAATTCTGTGTCACTGAAAAAAACATGTATGCTATATGTACTGTACCACAAAATCAAAAAGACCAAAAAAACAACACTTATACCAGAAGTGATTAAACTATTTGGTTTTAATTGTTTTGAAATGCTTTACTCTGCAAATCATTTTCTTAAGATGATTTTAAAGTTAAATTAATTTTAAATTAACTACAATTTGTCCTCTATTTCCCCAAATAATATAACAAGTAGATGTTGTTTGACTATGTGATCTTTGTGGTTATATCTGAATAAATGATAATTAAAGTGGCATTTACAGCAGCACTAGGCTCAAAATGTGATTGATTCCATATTTGTTTAGGCCTAAAGACAATCTATAAAAAAAAAATCTTAGCAATGGACCTCACAACTATAGTACACTACATGATTGCCTTCTATGGTCACACAGGTAGACTGCATATTTTCAATATCCCAAAGATTTTGCTTTGAGAATCGTTTTCCAGACAGCTTATTGCATGTAGTAGCAATGCACACTGAGACAAAGTCACAACTTACACAAGATTGACTCAAACAACATTAAGCACACAAGAGCTCCATTCATATTTTATTGACAGACCAGCTTGTCACTAATCTTTATTATCACACAGCAAATGAATATTCTCTAGGCAAATAGATCTTGGTGTTGTTCCCACTGATGTTCAGTAGGCAATTTAATCCAACACCGGGGTGTTTCCCTGCTGTACCAGTCTGCAGCATGTTGTTCTAACCGAGGTTGTTTAAACCACCACACTGCTGTTAAAAATACATTCCCCCGGGGCCGGGGGCTTGCAGAGGTCTTAACATTTAAGCAGGACAGAAAACTTTAAGTCTCCTTTAATGGAAGGTCAATATTAGTGGAAAGTTTGCAGTGTGTCCTTTTCATGTTTACACCTTAAAGAATGTAATTGCAGTGGTGCACTTAAGAATTAATGCTGCATTATTGTGTTTTCCCATATTCTGAATCCAGTCTGGCAGTCTGAATCCTGAACTGTGGAACATCACGTAGCAACCGAGAGACGTGACTGTATATCTCTAGGATTTGACTGTTCCATGATGATACACAGCTTTCTGATTCTGAAGTATCTCACTGGCTAACTTCCAATGTGACATCCTCTGTCATTTTAGAATTTTCTCTAGGGATAACAAAGTCGGTCGCTCCACCCCTTTGATCCAGACTAAAACATACAGTATCACCAACTATTTGATAGATTATCATGGAATTTTATACAGACAAAATATCTCAACACCTAAAAGATGATTAAGCACAACAAATGCTTGTACAGACAATCACGGTTCCCAGGTCGATGATGAATCCTAATGACTTTGATGATCTCCTGACTTTTCCTTTAGTGGCGCCATGAAGTTGACATTTGTGGTTTTGAGTGAAATATCTCAACAACTACTGGATTGATTGCCATGAAATTTGGTTCTGATATACAGTATTTATGTTGCTTTAGTGATCTCGTAACTTTAAGCTGTAAGCACCATCATAAAGTCAAATTTTCAATTTCTCCAATACTTTGGTTTTCATGACCAAATACTTGGAAAACTAATGACATTCCAACCAGCCTCTGTTGTACTTGGTTTCTAGTGCTAAGTAGCCACTAAGATGGTGAACATGGTGAACATTACTAAACATCTAAACATCAGCATGACCATGTTACTTAGCATGATGACCTTAGCATGTAGTTCAAAGTACCAGAAAAGTGCAGCCTCAGAGAGCCACAAGCATGGCTAAAGACTCTTGTTCTCAGCTTACATAACATCAGACAAATCTGTCAGAGCCATATGGCATGATCTGTCAGTAAAATGCATCATGTTTGAGTCTGCAGTAAAAGAGAACAACACGATCTCCAGCAAATATTTGTGAATCTGTTACTCTTAACAGAAGTTGGTCGAAATTCTACTTGAGTGACGGCTCATGGTTTTACAAACTCTCTCAAAATGAGTAGCCAGTGTCTCTGCATGTGTAAATTGAGGTTTCTGCAGCTCATAGTGAAGGCAAGAGAGGATCTCCTGAGCCCTGTGTTTATACTGTCTGTTTCCTGTATGGCTGTTTTGGAGCTTGTGAGGGAAGAGACACTGCAGTCAGAGATCTATCAAACATAAACATTGAACAATGGATGATGAATGGGGGAAGATTTGCTCCAAAGACACATTTTTGGGGTATCTGTGTTGGTGCCATCCAAGGACAACTCAACAGGACACAATGTAAAAGTTGTCCAACTGTGCTGCGTACAAATTATTACCTAAGAGTCTTCCCTAAGACTTTATCTAAATGAGCTCTGCCCTTTCCGGGTGAATTACAGTCATTAAGACATGTGGTGATATCCCTTACAGCCATATCTGGAGTGAAAGTGACTTTCATGACACAGCTCTTTGACTCTCTGGGGTAATTTCACTAAGTTGTATGTTTATGTTAACTAATAGGCCTCATGATGTTTGCCAACCAACCACAGCTGAAGCAGTGATTGAGTTCGACCTAGTGAGTGCCAGGCGATTCTATCAGACTTTGATCCGGCAGCGATAGCGAACCTCGCTACACTATCAAAGCACCATCCCAAGGCTTGTCTTTCTTATCACAACAAGGACCCTGCCTCGCACAACTGGACCCCAGCTCCTGGGTGGTCTCAGCGCTTAGTTGCGTAATAACGGTGCCTAACTGTTCCAAGAAGACGTGGAATACAGAGAGAATGCTTCATTTCAGCCAGATAGCAAAGGCCTGATAACCTTGATGGAACTGATAAGGCAAGCTGGTGTAAGGCTTGGTTTCTCAATATGAAGTAAATTAAATGTTCATGAGGTTGAGCCACAAAAATCTTATGCATTACCAAGATTATAGTGATTTCATAGGTATAGTATCAAATCCCACACATTCGTTCCATGCCCATATCTGAATATTGTGGAAGTCTTTGTGAGTCCCATCCTTGAAAGGGTAATGAGTAGGAGCATAGGAGCTGAAGAGGGATGTGCAAAAACAGCCTTAAGTGGGGTGCTGAATGCTGTGTTCCCCTTCTTCTGCTTCTGTCCAATGTCACTGACCAACATATCAATAATATCTTAATATCTTACTAAATGTTATGCACAATTTCCCATTCGTTATCCTACGAATGTTCCCCGACCTCCTCCTTTATTTACAATTATGTGGGTTATACACAAATTAAATAGTGCATTACTTTTCATAGGTGTATATAACAAGAGTGAAAAAGAACTGCCTGGCCTGACCTGGGACCTGGACGCTTTGGGACCTGGACGCTTTGCTGGAGTGAGAGAAGGGGGTGTGGTCTCTTCTTGTCTACCCCATTTCCTGCTTCCACACCAGCTCTAATTGGAAATTTGGGTGGCCCTGTTTATTTACATGGTTGAAATGCGGCGAGGTTGTATTTATATTTTCATGGCGCGTTCTCAGCAGTGCTGCATTACACAGCCTTCCCTTGAGATCGCTGTGGGAGAGGGAGAGAAGTGTAGAGTAGCCCAACGGTTGAATGTGTGTGTGCAGGAGAGAAGCGTGATGGAGGTTGTATGAGGTCTACTTTCCTTCACTGTGAATCTGCACTTAATGATCATTAAGGCAAGACCATTGCATGATGGGTGATGCATTTGATTTATTACTTGGGTCTGTCTGCAGATTAAATCACAAGTAATAAGACACAACAAAATTATAATAAAATAACAGAATTGCTAATTTATTTGATTTTGTCACAAACAACATACACATAACACACTTGCCAAAATATTCACAAACAAGAAAAAAAAGAAGAAGATGAAAACCAAAACATAAAACCCAGATCCATTGAAGATTGGACAAATATTTCAGATGCATAGAAAAAATAAACTGAGCTGTGCTCATTTAACGCATCAGGAATCCACACCATAGTGCTGAGTCAGAGAACCAACGTTTATGCATGGCTTACTTCAGAGCATAAATAAAACAAAAATCTGGTCATCAACTAGGATTCAAAGATTCAAAGGTTTATGTCAGACATACTGTACAAGTAATATGTATAGTGAAATGCAATGTGATATGCGCCGAAGGGTGTGCTAAAATAGAAAAAAGAAATATAAAGGATACAAATTAATAATTAATAAGTTGATGAAAAAAGATTAATATGTTAAAAAATAAAATGTACATATGTGACAATTGCAAATATGCTAAATTTCCATCAATACAATCTGTAGGTAAGATTAAGGAACTGTGTCAATTTCTTATCCAATAATGTAAGGGAAAGCAGTTGAACAATTACTCCATACAAGGCTATAGTTTCAGAAATTACACTAGCCTAAGACCCTCTAACCTAAAGGTCTCTCAGGTCCCATATGTATACATGGATAAAAATGATCCTTAGATGAGCCATGTCAGAGTGGTGGCAGTGTGTGTTTATATTTTAGACCGGGGCTGCTGAGTGGCGGAAGGCAGAGCTTTCTAGTCAAGCCATGGCTACAGAGAGCCTGGACCTGACTCTGGATAAAGTAAACACATGAGCATGCACGCGCGCACACACACACACACACACACACACACACACACACACACACACACACACACACACACGCAGGGCTCTCCCGTCCTCCTCCCTGCCCGTCAGCTGGAGACCACACACCCAGACCACACAGAGTCTGAGAACAGCCCGAGTCACTCTCACGCAACACAGCCCACGAGCTGTCACTCTGACCATTCCGCCTCTCCATCAGCACTGGTTCTGCATGTCACTTGACACACAAAACAAAGTATCTGTGTTTAGAAAGATAGAAAATGAAAGAAAGAGAATCCCAAAGTCTTTCATTTTAGTAGGAGGAAATCTAGAGAGCATTGAAAATGCTAATGAATCCACATAAGGGAATTAATTATAAGAAGTGTGTGTGTGTGTGTGTGTGTGTGTGTGTGTGTGTGTGTGTGTGTGTGTGTGTGTGTGTGTGTGTGTGTGTGTGTGTGTGTGTGTGTGTGTGTGTTGAGGCAGGCGTGTTACAGGGAGTCACGTTCCTGGGCCATTAAGAGTGATCAAAGGGTTTGTGAATGCACCCAAATGTGTGAACATCATGTGTTTTTTGTTTCGTTTTTGAGTATAGTAAGTGCAGCAACCAACCAATGATACATCACTCCCTGCTGGTCATTTATTTTACTGCACGGATATACATGGACAGTCCCTTTTTCTTAGTTGGTTGGTAACTATTTACTTTGTATCTCTGTTATGTGTGCTCGATAGTGTTTTAAGCCTCCAATGTCGCCTTCCAGGCAGCTAACCCTAACCTTAACCCTAAACATAACCATTGCTGCGTTGCCTGGAAGGTGACATTGGGGGCTTAAAACACCAAACACGGTTATGTGTCTCATGAGGACATCTAGATTATGGTGAAAAATGCAGCATTTCCTACTTTGTCTAAAGACGTATAAGTGTAACATCCTTAAAATCCAAAACGAGTTGCCAGCCAAACTAAACAAGCATCCCCTTGCATTAGTGCCAGGTAGACCACCATATTGTTCTGCTTATCAACCCTAATCTGTTTACACTCGTGTCCCGAGTCATCTGATTGTTTTCCATTACTTTGCTGCTCCTTATCCGACAACTGCTTTCCTGCCATCATAAAGTATTGGGTCAAGTACATTGTTATCTGAAGAGCCTCAGATAAACACAGACATCTGAAAACAATTCAATCTGATTAATTGTGGTGATAAAGATTTTATTTACTGGTGAGGGGGGGGGAGACATTCTCATGTCTTGTGTAGGTCATATCCAGATAATTCATAATATAGGTTGTATTATTATCATTATTATTAATAATAATAAAAAATAATAATAATAAATGATAATGACTTAAATTAAGAGTATAATAGAGAGTAATGATGTGTGTGTGTGTGTGTGTGTGTGTGTGTGTGTGTGTGTGTGTGTGTGTGTGTGTGTGTGTGTGTGTGCGTGCGTGCGTGCGTGCGTGTGTGTGTGTGTGTGTGTGTGTGTGTGTGTGTGTGCGTGTGTGTGTGTGTGTGTGTGTGTGTGTGTGTGTGTGTGTGTGTGTGCGTGTGTGTGTGTGTACACTCAGTATTGTCCTTTGTTCATCTGCCAACAATGTATCTCAGTATTGGTTCCCATCAGCTACTGCTTCCTAAAACATAGCATTAGCAGTGGGCCTGGCCTGTAAGTGATGATTGGTAGATTTGCTGTGTCATATTCAGGGGTCAACATTAGTAAAAAAAGGAGAATGAGGTCAACACCTTTCTAACCACGGGGGTCAACAAGCAGGATCAGCCAGAGTTTACTAGGGTTAAACAGGACTGTCATCAAATCCAGGGCAGAGGTCTGACACTAAACAAACTGGGGTCATGGACTCTGAGTCTAGTGTAGAATTACCAAAGGTATGTTCTCAGGGATAGGGTTTTAAAATGTAAGGGAATCTTACCAGCAGGGGGAGCAGATTTTTTCTTCTTTTTGTTTTTCCGTACACCTCTGGACTCCCTTTTATGTCAGACACCATATGACAGCTACAGATGGGTATAAAGTATCCTCATGCCCCCAATTTCTCAAATTGGATATCTACTCTCTAGGTTGTAGGCCGATATGTAGGCTTGTGTGCTGTATGTATGTGTGTGTGGTCTGTAGCTGCTGTAGTCTTAATGAATTGCCTGTAGTCGGATTAATAAAGTTTTTTAGAATTTTTTTTTTCTATGGAGCAGAAACACGTTTAGTTCTTCTTGTTAATCATCTTGCCGACCCTCAAATTCAAAGCTTTTTGTTTAGCTGCAGCTACACTAACCAGCAGATGTCAGCAAAACATTACTACGGTTTTATTGTGGTATACCCGCATTTCTTTCTTGTCTCAGATGTAGATGTAGTATGAAACATACTGTACAAAAATAGATAAACAACTCAACAATGCTTTCTAAATATGTAGCTCAAAATTGGAATAACAGAATCACTATAAAAAAGAACATCAGAGAATCTCAGTGCAAAATTATCAACTTTTACAGTAAGTGTGATCAATGCCACTGTAATTGCAGTGAAACCCCCAACAGATAATATGATCCATGTGTGAAGGGTAGTAAAAGTAATTACAGAATGAGATGGGAGATATTTACACAACACATAGGCCTACAATGTTACAGTGATTTTTGTGACACATTTTGTTGCTTCTTTTTTGAGGTGGAAACATTAGGCATAAAGATTAACGCAGCATATTATTGTATAATGTGTCACTATCTGCCCAGACAGATTAATCATAGTCACTGAGTCAAAATGGAACTTTCTTTTGGAGAAAGTGTTGCATGTGGTATGATCATGGTAGTTTCATTTCTCTGTAAAAACCTGTTTGGGTTATTGACTAAACTGTTCGCTCCAAAGCTTCGACTGAAGGGCCAAGGCGATGTCATTTGGAGTAACGGCTCATACGGGGCGGAAAAACTGAAGCCTGACTACAAATGATGTGGCTTCCTGCAGAGGGGGGAAACACCATGTCAAATGTGTGAATGTGCTTTTCTTGAGTCTTTTTTTTTTTTTTCATTTTCTTACCAATTATGACTCTCTCATTCTCTCTCCCTTTGTTTGCAAATCAAAAAGAACTCAAAGACAAAACAGCACAGCAGACGTTGAGTAGTAGAAGATTGATACGTTTATTTAAAAAATAAATCATGTGGCAATTTTATATTAATCAATCTCCTTATAATCTCTATTCCTTGTCATTAATCTGAGATTTTGTACAAAATGCTGGAACTATTTTCTATCCACTTATTTTGTGATTTCCTGAATGTTTTACTGTAACTGTAAAGTGTGATGTGAAATGGGTGTGCGTGTCTGTGTGAGTCACTGATGTAGGTGTTTTATCCTGAGTCCATAAATGTCAATTCCTGATAACAGTAATAGTGCAACTGTGTGACACATGCGTACCCACCTACACACATGCACACACATGGCCCTTTACCACACACACACACACACACACACACACACACGCACGCACACACACACACACACACACACACACACACATGCACGTGCACACACACACACACACACACACACTCACACACACACACACACACACACACACACACACACACACACAGTGTTTACCACAACAGCTCACTGTACATGGAGCTGGTAATGTTTTCACTATTAGGATTTGATTTCGAATGAGTAAAATGTCTGACGGTGAAGTAATGCAAAACAAAATTTCAACCAGCACAGAATCAGACTGGCTGATACATTTGAGAGTAAATATGATTTATGGTTCAGACACGCATAAAAAAAAAACATTCCCGCCTGTGATTTTGGTCAGACTTTTGAAGCCATTGTGAAAGTGATGTGGTTGAAGTGTGAAGGAAGTAAATGCAGAGATCGAAACTCTGGACCACAGAAGAAAAACATAATAAAACTTTTATTCCTTGATGCATGAGCCTTCAGGACTTCAACAGCATGAGGAATTGCATTATTTTCCCTATTGGATAGGTATGTCTTATCATACATTGTTAACTAGGTTGTTAGGATCTTATCATAGCTTTTGTGTGGACGTTACATCCAGTGTGTGGACCTCAACAGTATCTCAGGGAACTCAGGGTATCTCTGGCATGGGAACCAGAGAGCTCCTCCCTGGCTAAACTTGCACGCAGACCACAAAGGTAGTTTTTCTTCCCATTTGGGAGTCCTAAAGTTTCAGTTCAAGAGGAAATGGTACGGTTTTCTTGCAAGTTACAGGATAAGTGTGATTTTTCCAGTCAACAGTCCAAAAGATCAAGGTCACCCACTCTTTCTGGTGACACAGACCTTGATGCCCAAGCTGCTCTCTGATAATGTGTTGTAAGCTAGTAGTCCCCAACCTTTTTTCACTTGTGAGAATTTTATACAAAGCCATGTCTACTGGCAAACACAAAGTACGTCTATAAGTTGTTACCCATTCAATGGAAAATTGAGTTTTTAAATCTGATTGTTTCAGAGACTTGAAAAAGTAAAACTATATATTATTTTACAAGAAAAATAGAATAGGAGAAAATGAATAGACATGATATTAAGCAGCAAATAAAAAATGTTTTTTACTATCTCTGTAATCATCTGGGGACTTCTTGTGATCCCTTGTAGGTGTTTTGTTCAGTTTGATGTAATTTAAATGAATGTGATATTTTTAAAAGCTGGCCAGATTCAGTAGAAATAGTGTGTGTCCTGCAACATGTATGTAGCAGCCAAGAGATAAAAAAAATGTGTGATAACAGCTTCCTCTACTACACCAAACCAGTGATAACATCAATTCCTCTCAAACTTCAGTTGTAGCTTGCTATTTTGTTGCGATAAAAATCAGAATTGAGGTCTACAATGGACCAAGCAATGACATTGTTGACTGTTCCCTTGCTCACCTAAGCAAATTTTATTATTATGTACATCAAGTCATGTATGTAATACAAGTTTTGAATCACAAAAGGAGCTGTGTCAACTGAGTTTAAAAGGCAGAGTTTGTGATTGTGCCACTTCAGTGTGTGAGCGTCAACTGTTACCTGTGAAAATGAAATAAATATTCATTCATACTCTGTTTTGCCCCTTTGACATATCAGTGTTTGTCTTAGGGGCCATTCTTCCTGTGCACCTGTGCTAGTACTTCCTGTCTCAGTCGCCCTCCGCTCTCCTCATCCCCCCACCCTCAAACCGCATCCTTCACACTGTCACAATAATACTTGAGAGAAAAAAATACATTACTCTACAGTCACAGACAGAAAGACTACGCATAGGTGTGCAAGTGAAAACAACAGGGTCTTCCCCATCTCTACCCCTCAGTATCATGATAGCTTCAATCATTTACAGTACACAGCAATGCAGTCAAAAGGGGTGAGAAACGGCCAGCGGTTTACTTTCACATTCATGCCCTCTTACGTGTGTTTGTGTGTGTGTGTGTGTGTGTGTGTGTGTGTGTGTGTGTGTGTGTGTGTGTGTGTGTGTGAGTGCGTGCGTGCGTGCGTGCGTGCGTGCGTGTGTGTGTGTGTGTGTGTGTGTGTGTGCGTGCGTGTGTGTGTGTGTGTGTGTGTGTGTGTGTGTGTGTGTGTGTGTGTGTGTGTGTGTGTGTGTGTGTGAGAGAGAGAGGGAGAGTGCATATATGTGTGTCACTCCTGAATATGCTGTAGAGATCTCTGGGAAGGATAGTCGTTTGTTGGAGATGTGTTCTGTTCCTGGATGTGATCAAAAGCCCGCATGTAGTGGCCATTGTTCTGCTGGTAATAGTACACCAGTTTTCTGGCAAACACTGGCTCCACCTAAAACGAAATTAGGTCTATGAAATATGCCTGTGACTGCTGAAGCATGTTATCCTATTGTGTCCTACAAAGGAAGAGAGCAGTGAACTAGAAGATGGTTTGGCAGCTAGCATAGGCTACTGCGTAGCCTACCAACGATTGAAGTGCCTTCATTTTATGTCTTTTCAGGTTCCCAATTTTTTTTTTTATTACCATAGAACCTACATAATACCTAAAATATGCATATTTCTTTCAGCATGCTTGTGACTACGTTTTCATACATTTATTTACTTTATTGTGATTATTGACATTAATATTAAAAAAATGCATCTCTGTTTTGCTAGGTGTCTGTCTGTTAGACTCAACTATTTGCACATTTACATTTAATGATAGCTTAACCACACTGAATTGGATGAACTCAAATAGCTAAGCTAATTCGCCTCAGTAGGAGCTGTTTAGCTTTAGTTTTAGCTAAGGGTAGCTAAGACTCACCAGCTAGCATGATATAGGGCTCTTGCTTTAGCTGCCTTTACTGTGGTTTGCCTTTGTTTTAGCTCTGTATTGTAGTAAGTGCAAATTTAAGAAGGTGTTTTCACAGAAATTACACACAAATATGGTATAATAAGTGTAAACAAAGAATCAGATTCAGGTCTTAACGTAATGACTTAATATTATTTTGATATGCATTTTTGTGTTGTAAGACAGTATTGAAGTCTCTAATGTCTGAAACTAAGTATTGCTAACAACCATATGCGTTATCTAAGGTTGTTAGACTGGTAAATAATTAAAATGTCACCACCTGAGCATATAATAGCTCCTATGCTCCTAAAGCTCCTAAAATGTTTTCAATTACTAGGTAAAGCTTTGTAGTGTGGGTACCTGTGCTGTGATCATCTTCCTCGGGCGCTGGGGATCGGGGTACTCGTCTCCAAAACATAGCACCACCTGGTGTCTCGGTAAATGTCGGCCATTATGGGCAAAATCTTGAAGCTCTGGGAGAAGAGGGGCAAGAAAAGAGAAGACAATGAGGTGCATTACCCACAACAAATCCACTATGTGCTACCTATCACACGACACTTTCCCTAATCATCGTGACTTTTCTGGAAACCACTGATGTGGATAATGGAAATGCCATTGTAAATTGGCAGAGAAAACACCATCTTGTCATACAGTGTGGTGGACCACAGGAGGTGGGTGGGGACTTCACACACTTTGGCCCCCTGCTGAGAATGTGACTATAGCTTTTTAGTGCTACTTCAGCGCTGTGAGGGACTTACCCAGTTGAAGCATCTGCAGCCTTTCCTTAATCACTATCATTAATATCACAGCCATTATCAACATGACCACAACCATCGTCATACTGTAAATAGCTGAAGCAGCATGGTTATTAGTGCATTACTTATTCTAATCGCTTAAAGAGTTTAATAAGCAATCAAACCCAAATCCATTATCATCCATTACCAAAGAGCATCTACACAATACAGTGTACAGTCAGATTCAGTCATGTCATTTGTTATGTTTTTTTTTTTTCCAAACACCAGTGGACAAAATACTGTGAACACTATTTTTATTGTATTATTATTATTATTATTATTATTATTATTATTATTATTATTATTATTATTAATAATAATAATAATAATAATAATAATAATAATAATAATAATAATAATAATAATAATAATAATAATAATAATAATAATAATAATAATAATTATAATTATAATAATAATTAATTAATTTATAAAGCGCTTTATGGTTACGCTTACTTGCAATATGATCAAACATAATACAATGGTACCTCAAACTATTGGCTTTAACCATTTATTACCATTAAAGTTGATTCAACACCTGTGCTGGAAAATAACTAAGTACATTTAGCCTACTTAATTACAGTACTTCAGTACAATTTTACTTTACTGGAGTCAATTCATGCTACACTTCATACTTATACTTTACTAGGGACAAGTGTGCTTTTGACAACACTGCATTTATCAGACAGCTTAAGTTACTAGTTACTTTGAAGATTCATATTTTACACAAAAAACATACGATTGTCCTATAAAACATGATGCATCCCTATAAATCAAACTACAAAACTGTATATAAAGTAGTTCAAATTGCTGCATACATGATAACAATTTACCTCAGAGGAGAAGTTATAATATTTGGCAAATGTGCATTAATAAAGTTTACCTTTAACTTAAAGGTCCAATAGGTAATACTGACAGCTAGCGTTGAAAATGGTTACTGCAGTCCAAATTCAAAATACGCCCCTCCTCCCCAGCGTCGAAGTTCATTGAGAACGCTAAACCCAACGTCACACAATGTCAACGTTAGCATCTCACATTGCCGGACATTACTCCACAGCGCAGCAGAGTCGCTAGATGCTGCTATGTTGACGGTTATAAAAGCCTGTGCTCTCGCGGAGCTCTGTACCCGACTGACAGTTACCTTTTATTGACTAACCGTAACAACAATGACCGCTAAAAAGCATTGTGCCAAACTGATAGCCACCTTTTCTCGGCTTAATGTCACTGCAACAGCCGCCAAAAAGACCGCACCCTCGCGGTCGTCTGTACCCAGAGCACAGTCACTGTTTGTCGGCTACGCCCGCTGAACAGTTAGCAAGGGAACAATTACGGCAGGGGGGAGTTGTCGGTACTACTACTTCCAGACCATACAGCTTGTCTATACACTGTAAGTCAATACATTACACATTATGGTTGCATGCCAGTTCATAAGAAAGTGGGAATCATCTTACTGTCCAACATATCATAACCTTGAAGCTGGCGATGGTAACGTTAGCCACAATAACGTAACATAACGTTACATACATTGGTTATAATACCACCGTTTAGAAAGATTTTTTTTTTTTTTGCGCAGGTTGAATTAATCTATCTCTCGTTGATCTCGTTCGTTTGTTTGCTGCTTCCATGGCTGTAGTGTGATGGGTTTGCGTTTTTACAGGTATACCGGCCCGGCTGTCAAAATAGGCAGTTGATAGCAACACACAGGCCACAACACAAACAGAAATTCCGTCATGGAACGGAAATTTCAAAAGGAGAAAATACTGGCTTTAGCATTGTTGTCAGAAAACATAGTATTCCAACTTAGCATGTTTCCTTAATATCTGATGACACATTGTGGTCATTGTTTTATTAAATACAGTAAATATTTTACATATTGCACCTTTAAGGTAATATTTTAAACACAGGACTTTCACTTGTAATGGAGTACTTTTATTTTATGATATTACTACTTTTCTAACAATATAAACTTAACAAAAGTATTTTTAATTGCAGGAGTATTGTATTGAACTGCATCATATTGTACAGGTGTTTCTGCCATTGTGTCCAAACCTGCAGGTTTGAATAAAACACAACAGAAATGTATTAGTGCTTACCAATAAGGAATTGCTGGGTGTCAAACAGTTTGCATGGCTGCTCCTTCTCCAGCTTGTTGGGTTTATCCACATATGGAGCCAGAGGTCCTTCCCAGTACACTCGTCCCTGGCAGAGGCGCTTAGCGTATAACCCATCAGGTGTCATCCACAGAAGCACCCCCTTCTCCAGTACATTAGGAAGCATCTCAGCACCCTGCCTCTGAGACTCGGGGTACGGGAATGGAAAAAGAATGATTTCTGCCCCGTTGTGAAGCTTGTCCTCTGGGCATGGGGAAGAAGAGGAGGAAGAGGATGGAGAGGAGGAGGAAGGAGAGGTGATTTGACAACCTTCTGGGCTGGTGGTGGTAACCTCCTTCACCAAAGACTCTCTGTAGTATAGGGACACATGCAGGCTTAAATCTGGAAGAAAGAGACAAGCATTTAGCTGATGGATCCTTATAGAAAACAATTTGAGCCTTCCAGCCTGATCAGATGGAGGCCCTGAAATGTCAAGCTTAAATAAAACATAATTCTCAGTAATCTTGGCATGCAGATAATTACTCACTTCTCTCATCATTCCAAGCATCTTTTTTTAAAACTATCATCATGTGATATATTAAAAAGAAACTACCTGCATGGCCTGCAGCACTGAGCTCAGAATGGGGAAGTAAGTAGGTGGTGTACAAAGTGTTTGTAGTTTCTTATCTGTAGTTTATTTTCTTTTCAAAATAGTAAACAAGCATGTGAGTGATTGTCTGTGTGCATTTGTCTTTAAATGAGCCCGAGATGATTCTTTACCTGTTATGGCATTGTTTTGGTCGATTGAATACACGGGCGGTTGGGACTCTGAAAAGTAGGTGTGGAAGGAGAGCTGAAAACCTGTGGGAAATAAACTAAATAAATAATGGGTATTGAATGTCAAAGGGAATTCTGCCACTTCTTTGCAGGGATGGGTTTTCTTTATTCTTGAAGTGGAATATGGAACAAACTCAAGCCTGGAGAAAGTGGAAAAAATCCATAACTTTTTTGGAGCCTTGTAGTAGATATGGCACAGAATTCACATGTTTCACACATATTTCAGTCATGCACAAAAATAACCTATCTCAAACAACCAGGTCTTCCACACCAACAAATGTGGCACTTTTTGCTGCACGGACCACTGATCAGTAGTGCATAGCTGCTGAATCAACCACTGCCTGTTTCCAAGCCACTTTACTTCTGCCATCTCTTCAGCCTGCACATGCATTAGCATAATATGAATTATGCATTTATGTCCTTTCAATATGATATAATTGAACTGTTTTGTATCCCAGAATTTGCCTTGGGTTTCATGAGCATCACGAGAAACACCGCCACATTCAAATGCATGCTTTTCATGCAATGAATAGTTATAACCTTATCAAGACTGTCCTGACTAAAATAAAATGTTCCTTTAAATAGTATACAAGTACAGTATACAGTGTTGCCTTATATAATTAATATATGGCCAATACACCATTTGCATGGTACTAAGCATAATGACTTTACAGCTAGCTGCGTTCAGCTAGTTTTTTTCTTTGTACATGAGAAGATCAAATACATATATAAGTACAGAGTAAGGTGCAACTGCTGCTCAGTATTGTTTATAAATAACAGCCTGTGAATTTACATTAAAATTATGTGTGTAATTAATTGATTCATACTTTATATTAGAGCTGGGCGATATGAAGAAAATTAAATATCACACTATTTTTGTCCAAATACCTCAATATCGATATTGCGGTGATATTGTAGGGCTCACTATTGGTGCTTTCACAAAATGTTTACACAATAAGATTTTTGATAAATAATCATCAGTAATGTGGATATAAAGATATAATGAACAAGTGGTTAAAGGCAAATAATAGAACAGCTAGGACAGCCTGGTAATTTCTGAAAATTACATCACTTTACTGTAATGTAGAAATTAAAACCAGGAAAAAACAACACTTGTGTCATATCACAAATTATGATATCAAAAATGTAAGACAATATCTAGCCTCATATACCGATGTCGATATATTATCAATACATTGCCCAGCCCTTACTTTATATGGTAATTCTTTACCTTGATATTGCAGTAGTGATTAACACCATTAAAATGAATAGTGATGAATAGTGAATAGTCTTCCACTATACTTGGTGCTTCCCAATTACCTCGCGACACAGTTAGCGACACAACTGTCTCTAAACTTGTGGTTGTGTAGGTTTTTTTCCACCTTAAAAATTCCACTGACATTTTAAATTACCTAACAACAACCTACAAGTCACTGATACTACCCTATTTTGAACAGTCTATGATACTACCTTAGGACCTGTTGAAGGCTCAGTTCATAGATGGATCAGAGCATTACACAATGAAACATATAAGTGTTATTACAAACTCTCTTTACATTTTCAGTGTCAGTAAAGGGACTATTCCATCTCAGACTTCTCGTTTGATAAAAAGTATGACAGGGTGTCACAGCTAGGTGTTGAAAATTGATGCCATTATTTAGATAATATATGTGGACAATACAGCCATACTTACATGCACAGTCAATGATTAAATCTATCTATTCCCTCTATCTCTAGTTTTATAATCCCGGCCTTATCTTACCATTTTCTGTGTGTGACCCCGGCCAAGCTCGACTGAACGGTGACGGGTAGTGGCACTGACCATACTGCAGCTCAGCATGTGGCCCATGGTGATGTGGAGGAGGAAGAGGTTGTTGTTCTGGGGGTGAGTAATCCCTCCAGTCCCTTCTCTCCTGAGAAACCATATAGCTGGATACCTGAGAAAGAACCACAGGGATGGTCACTTGGAGAAGATGTCATTAAACCAAGACACTTGCAATCAGCAATGTTGCAGATTAATGTATATGCCGGGACCAGTCTATAGCATGCAGCAGCCACAAAATCGATCTGCTGACCTGGTTGTGCATAGACGCGTATGGAGTAATATAGCCAACGGCGTTTACAGGTGATGGTGTCTCCTCTACACTCATTTTCATTCCTGTAAATGTACAAAACCAAGAATACATTTGTTAGATAATTGGTCCACCATATTGGCCATGCTTTGTGAAAACATGCTGTGAAAACTATGCATCTCCATCCCACAAAAAAATGGAACTATCTTTGAAAATAGTCCAGGATCATAACATTGCTTTATTGTGCAGATTAACAATAAACTGAGAGTATATGAGACACAATATTCAAAGTGTGAATATGTTTTGTCCATGTTTTCCGATGTCCTGCAATTTTCATTTAGGTGACAGGGTGATTTGGGATGGGGTGTATTGCAAAGTAAGTAAGTGCATTTTGATGTGTTAGCTCAGATAGCAATAACCACTCTAGTGTGACAGAAACTGTTTTATGATGGCAGAGACTTAGTTATGCAAGGCTGGAGGTCGCCTGGTTGTGTTATGTGCACCCTGAGCTTAGTAACCGAAGCCCTCTAAAAAAAGCACTACGGCCTTTTTGGTACATGCTTTGGCTTCCTTTGTGCTTCCTGCCTCATCAGAAACTACTGCAGTGGTGCATATGTATGTGAAAAGTTGCCAGTGGTCTGAGATGCTGTGTAAAATGCAGATAAGTAAATGAACCATTGCTATGGCATGGCTGCAGATTTTACAATTTATTATCACATTTCAACCATAATCTATTTCACTGACCTGTCACATCATGGCTGGCTAAATGTAATTCTCACAGCACTTTTGACGGAAGAAATGTACATACACTTACCTCTTTTGGCTGCTTCTGGAATGATTCTGTAGACTTTATAGGGGTCTGAGATGTCTAGTTGGCTTCTTTCCACTAACTCATCAAAGTCATTGCTTTTATTAAGAGCACAGCGTAGTCTTGTTTTCCATGTGGGGGGATCTGGCTTGTCGACTCCTTCCTTATATTTTCCCTTAAACAATGCCCATGCCTGAAACAATCATTGAATAGAGTCATTTACACTTCCTCTTTAGTCATACCTATGTTAAAAAAAAAAAGTTTTAAAAAAGCAAAGAAAATCTGCTTTTTAGAATAAGTACTACATTTTGTTGGTAATTCATACGCAATGTGTTGTTTAAAATGCTACTGTTAGAGGCTTCATGTGCATTGTGAGAGGGTAGATGGGATAGTCTGACCTTGAAGAGCGCAGCATCCTCGTCTCTGTTATAGTCTTGTTTTCCTGCATGTTTCCACGGAATCCTAAAAATGCTTTTTTCCTCATTTTCCCAAATCAGGCCAGGATATACCCTGCTGTCAATCTGATCAATCAGCCACTGCCTCAGTTTGCCGTTGCCACAGCTGACTGACATGCCACTGTCTTCATCTAGGTTCATCTCTGCAAAGAAAAAATCTAATAAAGCAACAGTAGGCACAGTAAGGGGACGTAGTTAAGTGAAATTCTACTTTTTTATAATAAATTTGAGAAGACTTTTAGGTTCAGCTTAAAACTGTTTAAGTATCATTATCACTATTTTTTTTATATATTTTATTGTGTCAATATCGGTTTGTGTTCTTTAAAAATCTTGACACAATTCTCGACCTTTTTACACCAGTACCAGTTTAGATGTTACTGATCATAGTGCATATCCATATATATATTCACTTATACATACATATATACATGCATGTACCCACATGTATAAAACACACATAATTAACAAAAGAGAAAAAAGATTATTACGATTTCTAGTTAATATTACTTTCCAATTACACTTCTTTTAGTAATAAAGGAGATGCCAGGGTTAGTTATATGCTAAGATAAGACATATTATCAAGTGTTGAAACTTAATATCATCAGTTAAGTAGGACATTAATTCAACTTTAATTATAAAATGTAGGCTATTTAGGTAGCCTACCTGAAATTCTAAGCTATTATCTTTAGACTCGATCCTGTCCAGAGGTGAGTGACTGACATCAGGCATTTTCTCCTGACTCAAACTGCTGGGGTTAATTGGTAAAAGTTTCTATTACTGTCATTCGTTGAATAGTAGCTTCTGCCGCTTACCGTTGATCACGCGAGCTCTCCCCGCTGAAATCTGTTTTGAAGCTCTCGGTGTCCTATTCTTAACTGTTATCACATCTTGATTTGTTATAGGGAGGAGCCTCTCGTGCTCTGAGAAGTTCAAGAGGAGATGCGCAGCAATCAGGCGCTCATTTCTGTGAAACTCAGCGCCCACGCAGCACTGCGGTGGGGAATCCCTCTAGTGACACCCTGAGCAGACACCGGGACGGAGTGGAACCGTTACCTGCGCATATCACCAATAAAAAAATACCCCTCCACATATTTTTTTGTTTTTCTGAAAACCAAGTGCAACCTAGTTTCCAGTGACAACTGTTAACTAGAAATTGCTATAGATCTTGATCTTGTTATTGGGGAAAGATTGAATTGAGGCATGAGGAACCAATGTCACAAGAGACATTGTTGAATCTGTAATATGTGTTTTAGGCTACTTTAGTATTACTGCCCTCCAGTGGCTATCCATGTGCATCCCCAGCTATCTAAAGAAGACTATTGTATGCAATGTCTCACCATGCTGAAATGAATGGGGTTTTTTGTTTGTTTTTTAATAGTCTCTAAACACAATTGAGAAGAAAGTGATAAAGCAACGTGATCTTGGTGTGTTCAATGTCACCATGCATGACCTCCCTTGCACATTAGACAAACAGGAAGACAACCAGGAAACAGAGACGTAAACACAGCACAGTGTGTTCTTATCACCTTCGATACGACCGCTCACTGTCTGACAACTTCACAAAATGCTTGACTTTACTCCTTTTATTTCACAATATGAAATCATCATGAAACAATGCCAAAAAAACACAACAATCATAAATTAGAAAAAAAACACAGCACCACAAACATCAACCAGAGCTAAAAATGTATGTGCTGTGCATGTTAATTGTCTCTTCCAGTGTTCATATCTATGACATTTAGAGGATCACTCCAACAACGATAAACATCCTGATAATAGTCCACTCCAAAGCCCGTTAGACTTCCAGATAGGTCCAAAATACTGTAGCATCACACGCTGGTGTAGTCCTCCAGGCTGAGCAGCAAAATATCTTTATTCAAAAGATCTGATTAGAAACCTCCAGTTGGGGTAGATGCCTGTTTTTCCACCCTTTCACCATTGACTTTAGACATCCTGGCAAGCAAGTCACGTAGATCAGCCTCATCGTTGAAGGGGCTGTCCTTATATTCCTTCTGTAGCCATTCTCTGAACTACAGGAAAAGAAAACAGCGTTGTGCTTTGAGACAATGTAAAGAATTAGAAAAAATGCAAAATAGTGATTTTGCACTGTCTCTATATAGCTATATACACATGTCTATTCAGTATTGCGTTGATATATTCCACACTCTGTCGTGCTCCGTCTTATCCTCGCTCAATTCCTAGGACTGACCTGATCAGCTTGAGTAGCCTCAAACTCCTGGAGCTGGCGTTGAAAGCCCAGGTTGGGGCCAGCACAGGGCCGGACCACCCTCACCGCAGCCAGCGCCTCCTGCCAGCCCAGTCTTGTCACCGTCATGATGTACGCCACCACCAGGGTGACACTTCGGGACACACCTGCCAAACTGTAAGAAGAGAGGGATGGACAAATGGTACGATGCATGAAATTAACTGTTATACTACATGATTAGCATAAATGTTTCTGAATTTCCCCTTGCAGGATTAATAAAGTATGCATTATTATTATTATTATTATTATTATTATTATTATAACATCCTGGTTTCAGAAATGCCCTTATTATTAGGTCTTATTTTTTTACAATTCGTCTCTTGTGAAGCACTTTGTAAGAGAGGCTATATTAAATAAACTTGTATTATTGTTATTTATCTGAATGAAATGCAAGTCAATACGTATAGTAGAGAAACATGTGGCAGTGCAGATCTTATAAATAGCCTGTTGTTCCTCTGTACTTCTGAGAAGACCTTCTGTCTAACCAAATACAACTTTCCTTTGTGAATTTATGGTCAGCTACCCCACTACACAAACACAATGTTGTCAAGACTTGCTACTGTACTCGGTTTTGGGAAGTTCAAGAATAGACTTTTGCTTATCATTTAATCCCCTCTGTGCAGCAGTTACACATGAGTTCACTTGGTGTACTTGGTTGATCTCAGTTTATTTTCCAGCTCTAGATAAACTGCACATTTATATTCAACAAGTCTATGATTGTATTATAAAATAGATGGAGGAACGCTATCTAGTTCAGCATCTCTCGTTTCTGTGAGCGAACCTCGATTCCAGCTTTGAGGTAAAGACACAACATGCAGTCTTGCTCTCACCAGTGAACGAGGCAGCCTTCTCCTTTGAGGCGGGACTCGTGCATGAACATTATACTTTGTTTAAAGTGCTGAGTCCTGTGGAGCACAAAACATGTTTGTTATAATAGGCCACATAAAACTATTATTATTAAAACACAGCAAGAACTGCTGTCAGAGCTGTGCTGATATTGTGTCCTCACTGACACCTTAGAGCTCCTGCATGCATCTAAAGGTGGATTGGTTGTGTACACATGAGGTTTTTTTTTTTTGTACATGCCGTGTGTATGTTTTTTGCAGCTGACTTCATACCCTTTTGTTTCTTATCCTGGACAGATCAGGATGGGAGTGTGTTCAGGTCGTGTTTGAGAGAGTTGGTGTCATATTTCACATAACAGGTTTCAAACACCTCACAGTCTGAACCAAAGAGGTATGAGCTGGGCCAGTAAGGCTGACAAGGGTATTAGCATGCATGCGTGTGTGTGTGTGTGTGTGTGTGTGTGTGTGTGTGTGTGTGTGTGTGTGTGTGTGTGTGTGTGTGTGTGTGTGTGTGTGTGTGTGTGTGTGTGTGTGTGTGTGTTTGTGTGGGTATAAATAGCACCAACCATAGTGCTAAAACTGCAGAACTGAGCTGCAAGACTTCCTTCCTGCTAAAAGACCGCCTGATATGTGAATTTGGCCTTAGAAGATTTGTGTTTGAATGTGTCTAAACCAGGGCGTCCCTTGTTGACACACGCACCGCCCTTGATTTTCTTCATTTGTCTTCCCCAGTTTCCCACTTAAAAACAACTGCGTGTTTGTGCATGCTGTGTGCTCATTCACGTAAAAAAAATAAATGAAAAAAATGCACCAAGAGCTGAATCCAGCCGTGTTACTGTGATCTACTCAGAGAATAAGTTCACAGTTAAATAATGAGCTTCTGAAAGCATATCATTTACACGTTAGCTTGAAGAAAATGAACCTCAGACGCCCACACAGTGCAGCCTTAAATGGATCTCTCTCTCTCTCTCTCTCTCTCTCTCTCTCTCTCTCTCTCTCTCTCTCTCTCTCTCTCTCTCTCTCTCTCTCTCTCTCTCTCTCTCTCTCTCTCTCTCTCTCTCTCTCTCTCTCTCTCTCTCTCTCTCTCTCATTGTTCTGTGCTGTGTTGCTGTGCTGCACATTTTGGTACTTACAGGTTTTGTGTGGGCAGGTCAGCTGCTGAAATGCAGAGATAGGTCATCTCCTGAGGGACAAAGCGTTACTAGTTACCTGTCAGCAGTCACATGCTCTGATGCATTTAATGCAAATCGATAAACCAGCAGGCGATAAACACCTCTGGACATCAACGCTCTTAAGGTTTTATGTGTGTTGCTGATGGTGAACACAGGCTGTGCAATTGTATGTGGAACAGTGGAGGCAATTTTAAGCAGATTTGTAGTCACACCTGTGCATGCTCCTTTTTTTTTTATAAATTACAAAACTGAGAACAGAAGCTGCTTTTGTACTTGCAGCTATTAAGCTTTACATCAAAATCAATAACCTAGAAAACAAATAAATAATAAAATAGTGATATTACTTACATTATGAATCAAGACTGCACAGTCCACACTGGCTGAAGCAAGAACAACCACCTACTCTAAAACCCACGCAGGCTGGCAGGCACACATCTCAGCACAACTGTTGTTGACTGGCATTTTTCATGATACTCCAACTATCACATGAGTATGAAACTCGCCTGCTTATTGTCTACTCACTCACTCACTCAGGACTGACAACTGTTTGCTCAAGAGGCAGCATGGCACCTCTTCCAGACCGACCTGACAGACTGGTTCATGGACTGCGTGAGAGCTCTAATCATGTGCACTGTATTAATAAACCAAGAGGGGGCTCAGCCAATCAGACATGTTCTTTCTCATTTGCTTAATCGTTCTGCTTAAAAGATTAATGAGACATTTAAGATGCGCACTAGGGGCACATGTGTTATATGTATAACAAGGATTTGGAGAGCTTCTCACCTGGAGGATGGGAGCTGCACTGTCATGAATGGACAGGATGTGTGTGATGTTGTTTCTGGCTAACTGTTCTCGGTCTCTTGCATCTGACACAAACACATAATACCAGAAACAATGGGCATGTGCTGTCATATACAAAAACCATATCAAAATAATAATTAAAAAAAAAAAAAACACTTAGACAAACCTTTGAAATTCCCCAAGTACAAGTCAGGCAGGACCTATAAGGATATTACGATAAGGAGATATATGTAAACATAAAGCAGACATGGTCAAAGCATCATTGATATCATCAGCAGCTGAGGGAAATTGAAACAGCTGACTCAAATGGCAATATGAAGTGATAATTATAAACAATAGGTTCAAATCCGACATATCATGTGACTAGAATAATTAACAAACAAAATAATGTAAAACAATCCCCGTGTTATCCTGAATATTCATAGATTGATCACTTAGGCTAAGTTAAAACAAAGTTTATGTTTGATTCTTTTGAAGACACGTCTTCTCTTATTGAATCATGTCAAACCAATGAGCGTAACTCTTTTTTTGATAGACATCTCAAAGACTCTACTGAAGATGATCTACACATTTAAAACACCGAGGACGAGTCGTAGTATGTGTGTGTGTGTGTGTGTGTGTGTGTGTGTGTGTGTGTGTGTGTGTACGTGTGCAGCGCTAGTCGGGTGCAACAGATGAGAATCCTACCTTATTGATGCCATTCCCCATGCTGAAAAATCCCGTCTAAAAAATAAAAGTGAAAAGAAATGCCACGCAATGTTTCCTCGTTGTTTAAATGCGCGTATCCAGCGGCTTGACGCATTCCCAATCCCGCTGTAGAGTGCAAATGGAACAGCTCCGCGTCCGAGAACTGCTTCCCAAGCTCCCCGCGATGAATCTTGGGAGTTGTAGTTTGATGATATACGGAGAGCGGCGTTTAGGGATAACAGGTGTGGTCTAAACCCAATCCTGGATTTTTTTGTATGATGTGATGAGAATATTAATAGCCTGCCCCCCAGGCGCGATGACAGCAAATACTAAACCCTAAAATAAACTTTTAAAATACAACAGCCTGTTAGATACCAGAGCCAAATTAGCCAACACCCCCCTGTGAAAATAGGCTATTACGGGAATACAAGCCACTATAAAGTTAAAATAGAATATAAACTCATTGTGAAAAAGAATGGGGGCTTTCACTTTCAAACTTTGAAGATTTTGAAGAAATTACCAATCATCATGGTCTTTCAAAAAAAAAGTCAGATGTCAACTTGTCCATGTAAGATTTTGTGTCTTTGTGTTAAACTGCATTAGATTAGCCTATCAGTATTCATTACACTATAGATGACAATTAGACTATGTGAGATAGATAGCATGCTAAAATTGGGCATGGTTTGAATAAATATACCAATGACATATTATAAGCTCCTCCAAAGATGGTTTTCAGAGATGGCCATTGCCTCATTATTGAATAGCAAATAAGTTGTATGCACACTGTTAGTAATTAAGTTGGTTAATTTGTGCTTTCCAGCTATAGCCTGGAGAGAGAGAGAGAGAGAGAGAGAAGAGAGAGAGAGAGAGAGAGAGAGAGAGAGAGAGAGAGAGAGAGAGAGAGAGAGAGAGAGAGAGAGAGAGAGAGAGAGAGAGAGAGAGAGAGAGAGAGAGAGAGAGAGAGAGAGAGGGCTTTTGCTGCAGATATGCAATTCCTTGTTCAGAACACTAATCTCAAATTTTACACCAGGGGAATAGACAAGTGATTTATTTAAGCAACAATATTTGAGAGTAGTTTTTCCCCTTTGCCCCAATTTCCTATGCTGATGCATGGTGCTGAATGAGGAAAGGATGTGCACCAAGAACCACCCATTAACACGGGATGGTGAGGTTTGGTCACACTGGCCACACACAGGGTCTCTTCCTTCCCTATACCTTGGATAGTCACCTTTGCCACCATCAGAGCATCATTTGTGACTTTACACCATTGGAAATGGTTTTCCAGACACCACCCTTAATACCTGAGGGACCTACCAAACACCAGGGGAAGAGCCATTTTGTCAGCACCACAGAAAGATACATCCGGAAAACTACCTCCATTGAGAAGCTTGTCAAACCTCTCCTCAGAAAATAAACAACACTAGAGAACATTGGATCATCAATCTCTCCTGAGACGTGGCAGGCAATCCAGGACCTGTGGATCGGTGGCAGCAGGCCAATAATGTTCACCTGTGCCAGTTCCAATGGACCCTGCTGGTTGACTACTTAAGAGTCAGGCATCTGAACAGTAAACTAGTAAGATGCCTGGGGCAGGCATTAAGAAGCCAATCGACAGCATAGAAAACTGGTGTTATTACAGAGAAAGAGCGGCACCTGGCAGTTATTTACTGATTATCATTGTGTTAATAACATCAACAGGAAGAACAGCTAGCCACTGCCCTACATTCACAGCACGTTTACACCGCAGGCACCAGTTAGTTTAACTTCCTGGTGATCTGTTGTTGTTCTATGTGGCGCAGTGTGTGACCACCAGACTACAGCTTGAATGGGAGAAGGTGTCTGCCTACTACACAGAGTGCTGCCTCACATGGCATAAATGGCCTCTTGTACCATGGTTGGAGCTGGAAAACACAGAGCTGGTTATCAGTCCACTTCATGCTGATACCCTCTTCCTCCATGACAATACTCCTGTTATTCTCGCCTCAATTAGTCTCACACAGCCATTGTCTTAGTTGAATACCTGAAATAACTTGTGCTGTTAGTAATAAAGTTGGTGGGGTGCATGGACATTTCATTTGTGACTGATGGACCTATAATTTGCTAAAACTATTTGTAAACAACTAATAATGCATCTTTAATGAAAATGGGTGAACAATTTGAATTGTGGATGGAAAGTAGTTACATTTAGATTTGTCTGTTTAGCATCTGCAACACTCAAACAGTGCTCAAAACACTGCAATCAGTCACAGTTGGAACATTTTCCAAATAACCTGTTGATTACCATCAATACATGTAAAAACTTTTAACCAGAAAACCGAGACAGTACAAGACAGGTAAATATGGTACTGCTTTGTTGTGGCTTTGGTGTGCAAAGGAGGAATTTGTAGTGTGGGTGTTCACAGATAGGCTGCCCAAACTGTGCCTAGATGTCATACTTCGCCCACGCTGTCAGAGGCTGCAATTCAGGTGGTTTCCCACTCTAGTTTCACATAAATGCTTGTTTTATCAATGAACTTTTTTTTTTCCTTCTTTTTTATTATTAGGCTAGAGCATTATTTCAAGCTGTGCTGCTTTCATTAATAATTATGTGAAATTGTACTTCAAATATATTATTTATCTTCCTCATTCTTTTTGGTTCTGTAAAAGCTTTGTTCAGATGACAGATGCTGTTTGTCTAGACTCTAGAGGTAAAGACGAGTAGAACAGTGTATCAATATCCACATCAAATCTCAATTGAAAAGCTAAAATTCTACTAGGCAATGCAAGGTTGTTTAGTCTGCGATAATTTAATTCACCAGTAGGTGGCGACAATGCCACGCCACAAGATTTACAATGGTCCTGTTTCAGAGGAGCATCTGTCTCATAAACTCATTTCAAATGAACAAAGTTAGAAAGAAAACAACTTCATATCGTATCCTGCATTTGTGTTTTGTTATGGAATATGTTTTTTTTAGACCCTTTCAGACACAAACATCTGATGTTGCTAGTTTCCTGATCTGTTATCGACTTGTGAGGCTGTTTGTAGTTTTTATTGTCTCCTGCCAGGTTTCGCTTTTGAACGAGGAAGTGCCCTAGCGTCACTTGGATTGTACAGCACTATATTAAGTAAGCTCACCGTTTTACTCCAGTGTTTGTGACATTGATAGCGAATGGGATGTATAATGTTGTTCGTCGGGTGACGAGTTTGGTTAACGTAACGAGGGCTAGCTAAGTTTGTCTTGTTGCCGAAACTTTCGTTAACGTTAACATTAACATTCGGCGTTAGCTTACATCTTCAGTCTGCCAAAGTGTTTTAGACGTATTCACGGTTGAGTCGCCGCTTCAGTCATCCAGTTTGTCTACTCGGCATAGCTGCATTTGCTGTATTTCACAACATAACACGTTTTAGCCAACTTTGTTATGAGTTATATTTCTGAGTTGTTGTGACTTTTTGACCAGGGATGGCCACCGCGCCGCAGTCACTTCATATGAGATCGACTGATCTCATCAAAAAAGAGGCCCTGGACTACGGAGGATTTGGAGAAGTTTACCTGTGCTACCATGTAACCCTCGGCCAGGTGGTGTTGAAGACCATGTATACAGGCCCTATTCGCACTGAGTAAGTTCTGTTTGTATCCACTGTATGGAGTCTGCTGGGTTTTCCCCCTCGCTTATGGTAACTTGAATCATGTGCCCCAGCGGGCAGGATACTTCAGACAGGCTCTCCACACAACTCAGTGAGACTAACGTTAACTGATATAGCATGTGATATTATGTGATATTGATGGAATAATGTTGCCTGTGTAAAATACTTCACAAGCCTAGTTTTGGTGGGTGGCTTAGTGGCTTAGATTATAATACTAATTGGTATTATAGCAATTTCCATCCCCAGGCTGAGCACTATGAAAAAGCTTTGCCAAGAACTTCCTATTTTAGACAGACAAAAGAGTCTTGAGTTCATTTGAAATGCGGATGTATGTCCAACATCCGTTTTTTTTTTCCAATGGATGTATGTTTTTTTCTTCTTCTTTTTTTCACATAACATAGATCAATAACAACTTGTGGACGCACCTTCTTACAACCCTTCTCCTTTGAAAAAAACATTCCTATTTTTATTGCAGCATGTGATTTCAGTTTCTAATTTCCTATATATCCTGCAAGGGATGCACCTAAATCTCTGGTGTACCGATACCTTATACTGATCCAATACAAGTGCTCTTTTTTTCCCGTAATTTAAAATCTGTACATCACTGTGTGGAAGTCATTTGAATCATTTGTATGTAAGATAACATTTAGGTATTGATTTCTGTGGCACTAAAATTTGAGTTACTGTAGTTGCACAGCTTGGCTGAATGATTGTATCTTATGGCAGAAACACTGAATGTTATGACATTGACACAAACACTGTATTTAATATGGATCACATCATGACTGATATGTAGTATCATCATCGGTGCATCCCTTAGACTCAAAATGATGCTATTCCACTTGTCTGGCAGATATTCAGTTCTCGCTATTTTTTTTTCTATACTTTTATAGGGAGAATAAAAAGTCGCTGCTGGAGGAGGGAAACATCATGGCAAGCCTGAACCATGAACGGGTGGTCAAGTTGCTGGGTGTGATCATGGAAGATAGAGACTGCTCACTTGTTATGGAACTCCTCCCCAGAGGCAACCTGTCGGTCATGCTAGAGACGGTCAGCCGGTTTTAATAACTGTAGTCATATTGAAAAGGGAAAGATTCCGAATTGATGTCTGTAACTCCAGTAGTTCCACTAGATTTCATCCATAGTTTGCTGCCTTAAATAACTCATGGTACTTTTGCACGAACTAAAGTTCTAATACACTAAATCTTTCCCAGGTCCCTGTGCCAATATCCGTCAAGGGCAGAATCATCTTAGAGATTTTGGAAGGAATGGTGTATCTCACAGAGAGAAATGTCATACACAAGGACATCAAGCCAGAAAACATTTTAGTGGACAAGGATTTTCACATCAAGGTATATTACACATCATGGCCCATGACACATTTCTGATTCTGACAGCAAGCACTGGCATGGCAATCCAAGTATTTTTTCCCCTCTTTGTCATCTAGATTGCAGACCTTGGCCTGGCCACCTGTCAGACATGGAGCAAACTCACAAAGGAGGAGTCTCGCAGGAAGAGTTGTTTAGGTCCGTCAGCAGGGGTGAGAGGTGCCGGCACACTGAGCTACATGGCCCCTGAGCACCTGGAGAGTATACATACTCCCTCTACTGAGAAGTCTGACGTCTACAGCTTTGCAATTGTGGTTTGGGTCATCCTCACAAGGGAAGAGCCATATGCAAGTGAGTTGCGTGCTCAAGTCCTAATAACAAGAGACATGTTCCCCATGAATAATGAAATGGCGAAGCACTGTTAAACTTCATGCAGACAACTAAAGTGTTTTTTTGTCCAGATGCAAGAAGTGAAGAACAAATCAGCCAGTGTGTTCGAAACGGCGACCGACCTGCAGAGAACCTTATTCCAGACGACACGCCTGAAGAGATAATTCAGCTCATGAAGAGGTGCTGGGATCACAAACCGCTGCAACGGCCAACATTTAAAGGTGGGTGTGGGTGTGGGTGTGGGTGGGTGTGCGCAAGAAACATATATAGCATGATCAGAAACAAAGCAGTTTTTTTTTAATAGAATTTAAGTCTTGATTTTATTTTAACATTTTATTTAATGTCTCTTAGTTACTCAGCAGCTAATATGCACATTTAAGATACAAATATGATCTTGTTGTAACATTGTTATAATATTGCTGCTGTTGAGTGAAAAGAATATTTAAAATGGTCTTTTTTAGATTTGAAATATACAGGAAATTCTTAACATTTTCTGATGCTAGGAACATTTTCAGCAGGGTTTTGCTTTTCCCTCATCTGTGTAGTTGAGTTGTTGTCACTATGTTGAGAAGGCATACAGTATGTAAACTTGAATTTCAAGCTAAGTCTTTTGACCCCTTGAGTTTATTATGTGGCTCTTCTTCTCATCCTTTCCCTCCCTATTCCTTTTCTTGCAGAGGGCCACGACTTCTTCTTTCCTATTTACATGGCGAAGCTTGAACCACACATAGAGGAAGATTTACTTGATCTGAGGGTAAATCTATTTTCTTTTTTAATTGAATGTGGTAACACTAAGAAGTAGATTTGAAGTTAATGTAAAGCTGATGAAAGCCGATTGAAGTATTTCAATTCTTAATTCTCTGTGTGATTTTTTTATTTTTTTTATTTTGATTTTTTTCATGCAGAAATCATATGAAGGCCCAGATGACCTTGTCGAGAAGATGAAATCTTTATCAGTCTCCCAGGGTTTTTTTTCAGCAGGTGAGTACTGTTGGTAACCGCTGGCTTAAATATACTGTACACACTCTAATGACCACCTTTGCAGGCTGTATTACTAAATGCTCAGAAAGCTAGAGAAATTGTTGAAAAGGATTGAGTAGCTTTATTGCTTTAACTTCTCTCCTTACCTTGCAGATTGCCCAGCTCCTTTGGTGAGTTCAGACAGAAGTGTACCTGTGCCAGTTGAAGCCAGTATTGAGGACATGCATGACATCCAATATGAGCCACCTGTGGAGTCTCTTCAGACAGACGCCAAGGCAGCCAGGCCCCCTTCAGCTTTGGAGGAGAAACTGGGTCGGGAGCTTCAGTACCACAAACATGGTAGTTATAACTGTGAGCCTGACGTTGCCAGCTTTTACCATCCCAACAACTTAAATCCTTTCCTGCATCACCACGTCAGCCCTTCAGATCACGCTATCAGGCAACCAGAACAAGACAGACCCTCTAATGCATCCTCTGTCCATTCCTGGACAAAAGCTGAACCGGTGCAGCCCACCAGCCAGTCAGAGGCTTGGTGTCGCCCTACTGCTGGTCTCTATGACTCCATGAACTCTTCCACACCTACTCCATCCCACTTGCCAATGTCTTCCAGCAGCCCTTCTCTATCACAATTTAACCAGCAACATCCACATTCCCACTTTGACCGCCAGCAGTCCTGGCCAGCTTACCCAGTGTCTGATACATCTGCTCCTGACATCAGTCCTGGGCGTCTCCTGACCTCTTCCAACAACTGCTTAAAGCACGATCCAGGTACATGCAAACATGTTCTTTTTTGATGGAGCATTTCTTCAGTAAATTCTACATCTAGTTGTTTACTTGCTTTGTGCTTGTTCCAGGATCTCTTTACATTCAAAATGCCAGCGGGATCCAGATTGGGAACAGCAACATGATGAGTATCAGAAGTTACGAGCCCTCCAACAGTTCTCTACTTTCTACCGCCTTAGCTAACTCTCCCATCGAAGAAGGCATTCTGAAATATGGTAAACCATAACACTTCTTTCATGTGATAGTTTGTCTGTACACTTTTTGTTGTTGCTCAGTTGCACTCGTTATTAGGGCTGCAACTAACAATCTCTTATATATCTCTTATATTATTGATTCATCTGCAGATTTTGTTTTTGTTTGTTTATTTTTGCTGTAAAATGTCAAAAGAAAGTGAAAAATGCAGCCCAAAACATGAAGGAATCCAGTTTGCTACTTGCCAGTTTGAGACAGAGAGAAGCATCAACTCCTCCCATTGGGGGTAGCTTAAATCACAGAATGGAAAAATGAATAAAAAACAAAGGATTTTTAAAAATAAATAATTTTTTTCCATCAACTAATTAATCCACTAATTGTGTCCGCTTTAGTGGTTATTTATAAGCAGGTAACACATTGAAAGGTAAATTAAATAATGCAGTACGCAGTTTTGGGCGGCAGGTCAGATGAGCAGTGCAGACACAACAAATAGTCCATGACAACAGTATTTTCTACTACAGGAATCAGAGTTAAGTCGAAACAATTGCTCATTAGATTGATCTTTTCTGTCGTTCAGAGGACCACGCTGTGACCGAGGAGCACCTTGATCTGCTGCGCGACAACATCGGAGGCAAATGGAAGCGCTGTGCGCGGCGACTAGGTCTGACCAGTGTGGAAATAGAGACCATTGAGCACGACTCTTTCCGGGATGGCCTTCCAGAGATGGTGCACCAGATGCTGGATCGTTGGAAAATGAAGGAGGGAAGTCTTGGCTGCACAATTGGGAAGCTTTGCCGTGCTCTGAAAGGCAACATAAAGGTAGATGTCATCCAGAAAATATTGGACGCCTGCGGTTCTTCATCTTAGATGTGATAAACGTTCTACCTCATTCCCTTTAAGTGACTTTCTGCCTGTGATTGGGGGGGGGAAATACAGTTTGCAGCATTTAAAGGCTCCCTTTTAACCAAAACCAACCGTTATTTGCAACGGGTTTGAAATATTGTCTTTGTCGCTGCCGAATACAGCTTTGGAAATTAGATATGGAAGAAAGCTCAACAGCTCAAGCCAATTGTATTTTTCCAGAAAATGTATCTTTGTTACTCCCAGTCTGACTGTCTGACTTTTTCTACCAAACATCTTATGAGCAGTAAGTATGAGAGAGAAGTTCAAAATCATTGTTTATTTTTAAATTTACTATAAAGTAATACTGACCTAAAGGATTAGTCTTTGTTATTCATGTGTCAGATGATATATTGTAGTTGAAGTCAAAGCAAGAAGTGTTACAAAAGTAATATTCTTAATACAAACAGTGTCATGGATGTTTTTCAGAAATAGTTCTCTGCATGATTGTGGGATGGGAAAGCCGTTGATTTTATGTACGGTTGCTGTAGCTTTAACTGAATAATGAATTTATTTAAACTGATGATCTGCTGTACTGTATCAAGCGTTTTGGAATACAAAATGCTCACCATTTAAACATTAGATTGTGTTGGAGATGTGTTCATGTCTTGTTTCATTACAAAATCTATTGTCACTTTCTGTACTGGGTCTCAGTCGCGATGTAGTTCTCACCACACAATAGACTTACGTCCAGCATCACACAAGAAACTGCATCACCCTGTTCTCTCCCAAACCTGGATCTAAATTTATTTTAAAGCCATTTTGATTTTTTTAATAAACTGTGTTTACATATGTGTCTACAATTTCAAAATAAGTGTATTTCATGTATTTCATAGATTGCACTTCACACCTTGTTTCTAGTTTAGTATTGGTTATCCCCTGCAACTAGTTATTGGATATCAATATAATACAAACATATACACGGCTGAGATTAGACACCGACTATATCCAGATAATAGCTGTATCCCAATTCCAGACTACATCCTAAATTTAATATAGTGTTGAGAATGAAGTAAAAAAAAAAAAAAAAAAAAAAAAAAAAAAAAGACAAGATATAGTATACCAATAAGTACTTTACTCTTGATGGACACTATTCCCCCACAATGCAACGCACAAAGAAATGGAAAGGTTCACACAGCTGGAGAGAAAACTAACATCATGTGAACACTCCAGAAAACATTAACCCAATATACCTGTACACAATGATAACATTAAAACCCCCAAATTAGACTATAGGCAGCTCTGCATATACTAAGACAATACTCTGAAAACAGGCAATTTCTTACATGGCAGTATATTGTATGATGTGGATATTTGTTCCTGAGCATTAGAGATTAAACAGCTGTGTGTTTGTCTAGATTATCCGCTTACTTACTCCCCCAAATACACCTGACAGGGAGACTGATTTTCCCTGTCGTTGAAAAGACTGTTAAACCCACATGTATTGGTCTACAGATGTGATCAAAGTATGCTTTTGCTAATCAAACCGCCACTGCTGTTCCTTTTCACCTGGTGAGTTTAATAATCTCTTCACTAAACACAAGAATATTAATCCTTCCATGCCATGAATTATTATTGATAAGGTCTTAGGATACATATGTGAACAGGCTTTCTAGTTTCTTAACAGTAATTACATCTATTGTCTATCAGATTCAGGGATGCTGTTAAAATGGCACCCTGTTGATCGATAGATAAAATCTAATTAAGTCCCTTTGTTATAATCATGCCTTGCAACTAAGAAATTGGTTAAACCACAGTAGTCTAACTTCAATAGATGAAATAGCAGTAGGCACATGGGATAGGTAGCAGGTATTAGGGTAACAATTCTGTGACTGGTAGATAAACTGAAACAATAGTTGGAGTTGTCAAGGATTTGGTCCCTATTAATTGGACACAATGGATTTCCACACAACAATTACAGACAACATGAACTTAATAGTCTTTCTCCACCAAAGAATGTATCTACTGCTGCATATTTGGGTTGTGTCAATTGTTTGTTTCATGTGTCTTTTTTTCCCTTTTCCTCTATTGTAGTGACATCAATATATACAATATCCTAAAGAAATATTACATTTTCATGAATAACACATAAAGAATGACTTGAAGTTCACATAATACAGGTCAGACAGATAGACAAAATTCTGCAGTGCCATATTAATGGTATTATGCAGCATAGTACATAGATAATTGATCAAGCACCATACGCTATATACCTGCAGTTGTCAAGTGTAAACTACTCGGGCTGGCATAGTAAAAGTCAGTGTTAACAGCTTTTGAAATGAGATGGCTCTTAGTTCATATGTACACATGTTGCTGTAATAATTAACCAGAAGAGAGTCCTGACCATGAATATCACCAAAGGCATGTTATACCCCTTTCACAAAAAAAAGCCACGATCCAGGATAAAACCTGTGTAAGATGGTGGGATTTACATGATAGTAACTATATGAATATCCGTCATTAGTTGTTAGTCATCAGTGACTGTCATACTCCCACTGTTCCCAGCCAATTTCCTGATTCCCTGAGGCTTAACCCAGATTTTAATAAGATCATGCTAGCAGCAAATGAGTCAATGACTTAAAACTAATTTCAAGCACTTAATAAGGTCTGGAAGTATTTGCACAGCACTTTCATTTGAGGGTACTGTTAGCCATAGGATCAAGTTAAAACATAGTATACATTAATCAGGTTTTGTCTGTCTGTCAATCCAATCCCATCAAACCACACCCACACAGTCCTCATGAAGCAGGTTAGCTGAGTTGTTTGGTGTTAGACTCATAATGAATAATACCTAAAGATCTCTCTCTAGAAATAAAGTAATTCCACACCTGAAAGAACATAAACTGCCAAATTTGTGCAGAGGTATTCTGTAAACATTGTGAATATAGTGAAATATTAGGGCCAAGCCACTTTTGCATGCCCTGGAACCATCTCTAAATTAATATGGAAGTTGTCTATTTCTGAAGTCCTTTTTGCACACGTGATGGCCAGCAGAGACTTCTCCTGGCACATGCGTTTTGTCTTCTGCTCATGTGTTCGGGGAACTGGAGTGTCTTGATCCTTAGATGAGTCTCCATTGGCAGCAGCGTTAGTGATGCTGCACTTTCGAGGGTAGTGTCTGAAGCAATCGAAAGCGTCTTTGCACTTCTCGCAGCTGTGGTCCTTTAATGCTACCATAGGAGGTTGAGCAGAGGAGTTGGGTGAAGGGAATTGGTTGGTCTGTCTGTGGATTGAGCGCAGTCTGACCCTGATCTCTGGCTTGAAGCAGCACGTAGCTGGCTCCTGGGAGCAGAGGCAGCCCTTGAGACAAGCGTGGCATAGAGTAGCCAGGTCCCTGCGCACCACCCTGCGGACGTTCGGCCTCAGCATTAGGTAGATGATTGGGTTGTAGATGGTGGAGGACTTGGCAAACATGGCGGGCAAGGCAAATGCCAGAGGATGGATGTTCTCAATGCGTCCAAAGGCAGCCCACATGGACACCAAAGCATATGGACTCCATGCCGCAAAGAAACCGATGCAGACAGCAACACTTAGCTTCCAGAAAAAGAACACAAGAGAAAAGTTTAAAAATTCTATATGTTTTTTTTTTTATTGTCAACAAATCCCATGAAAAGACAAAAAATATGACATCCCCCAGCCTGTCTACGGCTCTCTCTCATTATGATTACCAATCAGCAAAGGCAGCAGTAGCCTCTCATCCATCACTGTACAACCAGAGCCAATTCCTGCTAATGAGAAGCTCCATCACTTATGGCTCTATTCAGGTCACTGGCAATTTCTTTAACAAATGAAGGAGTGAAGAACTCTCCAGAAGACTCGTCTCCAAGGAGGAGCTTTGATATTTTACCCCTGACCCCCAGCAGAAAGTTTAAATCACATAATAGTATATGAGCTAAATGGTATATCGTTAGAATTAAGTAATAATTTCAGACTTTACCCTTACCTTAACAATAATTGTCTGGCTTATGTGTGTCTGCCTCATTGCATGCTGCTCCATATTCTTGTGGGAAGCGTGCACTGTGACCAGTATGCCCGTGTAGGATGCTAAAATAATACAGCACGGTATGATGTAGCAGAAGAGAAACAGTGCCAGAGTGTAGGAGCGTGCTGTAGAGTGCTGATTGGACAGGCGCCAGTCAATGCAACAGGCGGTGCCATAAGGCTCTGGTCCATATTTCCCCCAGTGAGCCAGCGGGGAGCAGGCAAACAACAGGGCATAGACCCAAGCAAAGGCAATGAGCAGACGGCCGTGGAGGGAGTTAAACCTGTTCCCTGTGAAAACACATTAAGTTCTATTTCATTATCCATGTAGTTGAACGATTCTGGCAGAACTATTATTTATAGATTTGCCCCCAAAACTGATGCTACAATAAGATAAGATAAATCTTTAGGATGTTCGATAACCCTGTTTTTCTGAGTAGTGTGAGTGAAATGTCTCACCGTGTGAATGCCACCACTCTCCCTCCAACCCCCTCCGCATTTTCTCATAGTCAGAAGCACTTACAGTATTTAGGCACAGGGTCTGCTTGAAACACACTATCGGTAGTTCATGTCATCTGACTGCAGCTAAAGGCAACAGTGTTTATGACTACCGTCAGGGGGAGATGAGCTAATCATTCAAATGGGAATAACACTGCTTACTTTCAGACAGTCTTTCCTTGAAGGCATTCATGGTGTGACCCTCATTGATGAAAAGTGATGGAAGTAGTTGCATGAAGAATTTAAAAATGAGAGCATTAGGAAGAAATTCAAATCCTCAATTGCCGCGTAAAGTTGGCGTGCTTGGCAGCTTGATGCCTTTACACCAGCTCTTAGTGGCCGGCTGTCATTACTTCAGTGTTGAAACGTTTTGCCTACAGAGGCATACGTAAGGGTCAGGCGATTCTTCTTCACTCTGAACACACTATATGCAATTAACATATTGTAGGTCCACATTTCAAAGGGAAATCTACAATGATTGATTAAGCGGCTCAAATCATTTCCACACACATTTTGTTTTTACTAAAGTGCTTAATATGGAGAGCTCTGTTTAGAAACCCCTACTGTGACACTGCCTGGGAAACATGGCATTAGCCAACATCACAAGTTAGTTAGTCAGTTTGTCAGTCATCAAAGAAAGGTTAATGTGCAATGCATTATGGAGGGGGTTGTTTTGTTTCTTTCCTTCCACAGACAAATCAACTATCAGCCACTTAGGGATGTGATGGTTAACCCTATGTCATTTCATAGGGCAAAAACAGCTTATTTGAAGACGACTTACCATAGAGCGGATGACATACTTTCACAAAGCACACCATGCTCAGCAGGGTTAGAGTGGTCAGACTGCAGAGGCCAAACAGCATGCCACAAAAAGCGTATATGGAGCACACTGTTTTCCCATACAGCCACCTGTGTAAGAGGTTGTGATAGAAAGAGAACAAAGCAAAGACAGAAAAAAAGATCAATGAGGGAGATGGTGAGAGGGAAAATAGGAGAATAGCATTAGCACGACACTCCATATCTGTAAACTCTCAGGCAATCATATTGCTAACCAACCATATACAAAGTAGTTCAATGAACCATGAAATATGAAAAGGAGTCTGATTAAAGAGAAAAACCTTCAGCCTAATCAATCCTACAGCACATTTCACATGAACATATTCCATTGTCTGGGGATGAGAACAACCATTTTGTCTTTGTTGCTTTGCTTTTATACCTATTAATGTTACAATAGGGTGGCATGTGTAATACCTGTGGTAGAAGCTTGAAGTTATGGCCATGGGGTAGAGGGACAGAGTCAGGCCCAAGTCACTAACGGCTAGGTTGATGATGAAGTACTCAGCTGGTTTCAGGAGGTGCTTTTTCTTGTAGGAGACATACAGCAGGGTGCTGTTGCCAAACAGTGAACATACTCCTGCAGAACAGACCAAATGTCACACAATACAAACAAACAACACAAACAATCCTGATTCATTTGGCCGTGAAGTTTTTACGTATTTTATTATTATGTTACACTAGTAGGCTAGCTTTGTAGGGAAATACGTTTTTTTAAGGTTCCACTGACAAACTCTGTCATGCATTGAACCTGTGTTATTTTTTGCAACAGTATTTTTGAAAAATGTGAGTCTAATGTGTTGATACGTCTATCAAATGTTCGTGATTATGTAACTTTTCAAATACTTAAAGGCTTTTTACAGTTCTAACTAGTGTTCAGACGGAACAGTGTTTGGTGTTAGACAACCATAAATATACTTAATAAACCAGCAATGCTCAGTGTGAACAAACTAGTGCAATTGCAGGTGATGCTTAAATTCAGGTCGCAGGGAAAGCATCACAGTGACAAGCTTTACAAGTTACATTTCTTCACTGATCAGCACAGAAACACGGGACAAGCAGAACTCCAACAGCAGCAAAAAACACTCCCACATGGGCATCTAACTTAATCATGCTGAATACTTATTTAAATCCACATGAGCAATTTTTACTGCTCAAGTCCATCAAAGCAAAATGCATCAATTGGAAAAATAACTGTAACATAAACATCCTTGAATAAGTAATGTCAAATCAGTATTGAACAACCCCTTTTACAAAATAGATACAATCTCTGAACACATTTCTTTTGGTTTTCTTTTAACAGTGTGCAGCGAACGACTATCATTACATGTAAGGGTTCTCCAGTAATGCTGCCAAGATTGAAGACTGAAATGAAGGTTGGACCTGGACAGGATTTCTTTATTTTTTTCAGTACATGTAACAGCCACATAATTCATTTTTCAGAGGCCACTTCCATTGTTATGTTAGAAGCACAGATAAAACATGCGGTAACAGCTGCAGCACTGACTCACTGGGTCTTTACAATGACGTGTGAATGCCTGAGGAAGGGTAGATTTATGCAGGTGTAGACTTATATATTTATACATAAATAGAGTAAATATTGATAGAAGTGATGCATATACATACAGTATCATACAGTATCACCTAGTACCACAGTCAAAAATACAGAAATAAACATGCTTCCTAGGCTTCACAGTGTGCTGTCTTGCTTCATGCTGTTACTCATTTCAGCTTGAACAGAACAAGTAGAAAACTCATTGACAGCATTATTTGTGTTATTAACTCGTTGTCTTCTGTTAAAGGAATAAAAAAAACAAAATGGGTTTGAATTTCTGTAGAATTTACTCACCAAAAACAGAGTAGACCACAGCCACGGTTATATCCATTGACACAGGTATGTTGGAGTGGAAGGCAATGTCTTCATCTAACGACTCCATCTGAAAACTGATCGGAGCTTTTCAAGAGCAATGTTAAGGGTCTGTCTCGCTCGTAATATATTAGCTTTTAATTTGTGTCGTTACAGGCATGATTTGAAAATGTCCGGCTTTAGCTTCTCCCCATGAGCGAATCAAAACAGAGTTGTTTTAAAGCTTTAATAAGCGTGGGTCAGAGGGCAGTCGTACAATTTGATTTGTTCAATATCATTAACTGAATGTCATGAGTCTCTAATTCAAAGGAGAGGATGAATGCATTCGCATGCATTTAAGATACCCATGTGATCACATCATTAACACCCTAAATTTCTGTGTTCCAATGCTTCAGCAGCTAAAGTCGGATGGTGACTGACAGACATAGATCAGTGGATGACATGAAGGTCAATAAACAATAGATAACAACAGGGAAATGCACCTTAAACACATCCTAATGTGCTATCCCTGGTCAGCCACATTATTGGACCTAAATGTTATATATTGCCACCTAAATGTAACATGTAGCCTGGTATTTGTCATACTTTCTTCATTCAAACATGCTCAGCAGTTCAGAAACCATATTTTGCTGCACCTACAGGCCTGTAATATTCCTTGCAATGCATAAATGTCCCTAAAGCATTCAGAAAATCCTCCTTTATAATGCACACTGCACTGTATCCACATTTGTAAATGCTTTCATGAAGTTTACTTGAACATGGAATTAAGCGTGTCACGTGTGTGCACAGTTTATTGTTCTCTTCCCAATGTGCAGCAGACTTTGTGAATGGCTTATCCTCCCCTTTTCAACTTTCTACTGCTATATGCATCTATTCATACTGTCTCTCTCCTCTACTTTCTGAACCCTTGTTCGCCTGTTGGCTGTTTGTTTGTCTTGTCCTTTAAAACAGGGATAGCCAGCAGCAACTGCTCACAGTATTAGGCATTGCCTCAAACTCTCCCTTATGCAGATAGGCTACATCTTAGTATCATTCTGTAATAATGTTACCATATGGAACAAATGAAAAGCATTAAGTGAAACAGTGAGAGTATGAAGACTGGAGACAGCTAGGTAGCATCTGCATTATCTGTCACTGCAGCTACGGCTGTTGAACCATTGTTCAGAGGAAAGCTTTCATGGCTGCAGTGTGAGAAATGCAAGTGTTACTAAAACAGCTGAAATGGGGATTCAGTGGAAAAATGAGCAATACGTTTTTAAATGAATAATTAATAAAAGGTGATTTTAACAGGGTCGGGGTCCGAGGACCAGTCAGTCTTGGATTAGGTTTCCAATCCTGTGTTCTGTGTTTAAATCACACTTTTGGAATTAGGGCCTAATTACTATCCAAACTGGCCCTTTTATGATGTTGCAGGTTAAGGGCACCTATGTAGCATATACGCGCGTGCAAACGGACGGCACATATTCCGAATAAAAAAAATTAAAAAAAACATAAAAAGAATCACTCCCAGAAAGACCAATAATAATGCCTAAAGTTAGTTGTATTTGCGGGATTATTTGGGTTAACAACACAATTGTAGCCCTATTCGCCACATAGGCTATTTTAGTCAGTTACACATAAAAAAAAATGCTTACAAGACCACATATGGTCTTATGTGTTTAAATAATGAAAAATGAAATGTCCTTACCTCGGCCAGTTATTGCTGAATTACCTAAATCCGCGTCCTTTTATATGCTGCGCTTGATCCAATTAAAGTCCTAGTAATTTTCCAAAATCACTTTTTAGCCTTTCCCTAGCTATATATTCCCCATCGGCTATTGTTTTCGCCAAATGAAGTCCCAGAGATGTTCTCACTCACTCTCCGGCAGCGGATCCAGCAGACAGAGCGTTTCTCCGACTGTTACTATAGCCTAGTGTGGGCTGCACTGTCTGTAGACACAAGCAGGAGGCTCCGCTGCAATCAGCTGGAGTCCAGATCCCCTAAACTGCACGCTGCTCTAATCAATTAATGACGTCAGGTTTACAACTAAACCCATTCACTCACACTCATGTATAGGCTCGTTTTCTTTCTGCTTTGAATATAGTCTTAATCGCAATAGTCAAAAATGAAAATGCCTCGGTGACTGAGCATGCTTTTAAGGTATATTAATCATGTTTTCACTCTGTTTGGCAAAACATTAGTCTACATTCATTTATCACACTACAGTGGACAGCAACCAATTTTCCATTGTTTTGGCTCTGTGCTATGATATATCGGATTTAAAGTGAAAGACTCACCAAGGTTAAGGTGCTGACTGTCAGCCTCAATGGAGTTGAGGCGTGTTCACATACTGTATGTAGGGCTGGGCAATATATCGGTATGATATCGATACCGTGATATGAGACTAGATATCGTCTTAGATTTTGGATATCGTAATATGACACAAGTGTTATCTGTCCCTGGTTTTAATGGCTGGATTACAGCAAAGTGATGTATTTTTTATTTTATTTACCAGACTATTCTAGATTATTTGCCTTTACTCACTTAGTTATTATATGCACATTAATGATGATTATTTGTCAAAAATCTCATTGTGTAAATAGTTTTTTGTAAGCACCAATTGTCAACCCTACAATATTGCTGCAATATCGATATTGAGGTATTTGGTCAACAATATCGCGATATTAGATTTTTTTCATATCGCCCAGCTCTAACTGTATGTATTGCTCACATCAAGTGTAGCATTCATAACCCTTTTTAGACATAGTTTAAAACCTAAAGGAGCACAATTAGAGGGCTGTAGTTCACAGAAAATTATTTTGAATTAAAGCTGAAAGCCACCACCTTTACCTGTATAGCTATTGTTTCCTTTCAAATGCATGCCCTGGAGCAGGAAGCCCACACAACAAAAATGTGTGAATGTCCAACCCCTACACTACACTTTACACATGTGAAATATTCAAACCAAGACTCCATTTTTATGGCGTTTGTTGTTGTTCTGCACGTCTCTATAATTCAGCATGAAATACTGTAACATTTAAACTTTGGAGACCTTGCGTTTGGACCTTCACTGGAATTTAAATAGAAATACTTTGGTTTTGAGCAGTGTATGTGTAATAACGGACTCGCCAAAGGTTCCCAGGAGTTGAAATGGTTAAATGTGAATCTGTAATGTTTCAGCAGTGTGGTGCTTTATGGGATGAGTGTCAATGTCAGCCCTTTTAACATCACTTTTGATTCAAGTTACCCTTTGTGTCAGCAATGATGTGCTGCTTTTAGTTACAACTCAGTATTGCATATCCCCCCCCCACCCCAAAAAAAAAAACATAAATGAAATCAAATGACAGTGAGTCAAAGGGCACATAGAGACTAGTTGAACTTGAAAATTAATTTAGAATTTGTCTCAGAAAATGCCCAAAGGGAAACAATCCAGTTTGTAAAACACCTTGAAAGCACGGATGAATCATCTTCAAAAGAGTTACACACAGTGACAATATTGCCTTGCATCCCACTTGCTCTCCTGCTTCCTCACACACACACACACACACACACACACACACACACAGACACACACACACACGCACGCACGCACACACACGCACACACACACACACACAAACACACACACAGGAACAGATTGAGCAAAAGCTTGAGATGAAAGCTGTATTCAAAGTGTAATAGTGTTGTTAAAGAATTAATTGCGATAGTCACAGAGGGTAGAAAAGAATTAACGTCCATGATAAGAGAAAACACAGTACGAGCATCAAAGTGGTCTGGTGGGAATACAGAATAAGCACTTAACACAAACTTAGCCTGGCCTGGAAAAGCTGTCTGTAGAAAGTCACGACAGAGGATTGGACAGAATCATGCTTTTTCTAATACATAGCACGATTTATTGGTTACATTGTTTATGCATATATTGCTCCTTGTGGGCTTTTATTTGTGAAACACCACAGAAAAGCAACTGGCCACAGTATTACAGGGATTTAGATAGCTGTACCCTTGCATATCCTGCTGGGACATCTTTCTCACTTTGTGTGTAACATCTTTGGGCCAGTTCTTTTCTGTTTTTATCATGCTGCTACTGTTCAGACCTGTTTATCCTTACGTTGACTGCAGAAAACACTAAAACACTTTAGTTTCTAGAGAGCAGTGCTTTAATTCACACAAAACAATTTAGTTTCCCCATTGCTGTTTTCACTTTTCTGCCCATTGGTTTTCAGTCACATTCAGCCCCACAAGGTGAGACTTTTCATTCAGCTTTATGAAACTTAATGCAAGAAAGAGTGGAGGAAGACGAACATTAGACACATGAATTGATAAGAATCCTTGCATTTAGTAAACAATCATTGAGGCAGCCTCAACAAACTACTGGAGATATTTCTGGACCATGGATGTTGCCTGGACGCTGGTGGTACAGATAGATAAGCCTTACATGTGGATAAGGTAAAGCACTGTTGCTACAATGCAAAACTCACAAATTAAGTTAAATTATAAAGTACAATGTGAAATGTACAGATGCATGCGTCATCGGATCCATTGTGATCATGATATCAATCAGAAGAGTGGGAAGGGTTGCTGTGCTGAAACTGCTCACAGCAGGACTGTTCTGCCAGAGATCAGCTGATGTTACTGAACATGAATGTCTCTAAATCACAATAAAAGGGAAATTCATATGCAGATCACATTTCAATGCAGATCACAGTTTCAATTTGTAGCTCTTTTCTAAAAGTTTGAGGACGTTTTAATATGTTGAAGCAGAGTAACTTAAGAGCTGCGAGTGTTAATATGAATGTATTATATAGGTGTTATATGAAAACACAGCAGCCTTTACATTCTGATGTTTGTTTTGGAATAACGTTTGACTCCACAGTGGAAATAACAGCTTTGCCCTTTGTCTTATTTCATCAAATTCGCATCATGTCTGAACTGCATGTCAGTATATAAAAGTGGCTACATAATTAACTGTGAGGATTGGCACAGAAAATAAAAGCTTTGAGATAGCAGTAACGTAGCTGCAGGAATTGAAGCCCAAAGTGTTTTTGCACTGAAAAAGGTACATCTTCTCCATATTCTGGGGCTTTCATAAAAACAGGAATTAATCACTGTTGATGTGAACAGCAAATACTATAGGAGAGGGACCTACAGCAAAGCAATAATCCAATTATATTCATGTTTTGCAGATACCATGTATAGGACCACAAGGCACAACTCCTAATTAAAATTCATCATATTCGAACTTTCCAACTCTTTAAGGTAGAAGTGGGGCTATAATAAAGATTGTCTGCTAAAGTGGCCACAGTTTTATTATTATATATATCATGACTCACCTCATCTACAAACAGGCTGGGTATGGGCTGAAATATGTGCCACCAGAAACTGAATTTCAATCATTTATATTTGAATTTGAATTGCTAAACTTGAATAATTGCATTGAAAAACTGAATTTGAATCACATCATTTGAAATTGTATTGTTTAATTTGAATCATTGCATTGAAAAACTGAATCTGAATTGTATAATTTGAAATTGAATTTATTCATTTGGAACTGAAGTCCAATAAAATTTGATCCTCACTGAAAATTCAACTCTCTATATATCTTCACATTCAGTCCTCACAATTCAGATTCAATTCTCAAAATTCAATTTCAAGTTACTGAGACAGACGTCCGGGTAGTTGGAGGATGAAGGAAGAGCAATCGAGCGCAGATCGATAGATAGAGTTCAGTGTATCTCTGTCGCCTTGGCTACTGCTGTTCATTGGAACAAACGCATCAATAGAGTCCCCATCATCTAACTCTAATATCTGATCATTTGTCTCCTTCCTTAGAGCGTTTATATAAATATTAAAGTTAGTTTTGTTTGTGATTTAAAAGTGTAGCTTTATCATCATGTGCAGTAACAAGCAAAAACAAAGAGACTAATCAATGTGTTAATACAAAGAATATTTATTATAATCTCTGCTGCCCCACTTTAGCTTCTCTCCGTCCGCCGGCAAACGCAGTGGAACTTCTCGCCAAAATCTACGTACAGGCCATCCTGGACTATGTGGAAGATCCTCTCCCATCTGCCACTCTGTCTTTGGCAGCCCGTACATTTTAGGATCCACTTGACACCTGACGTTGACATTTTGATTTTATTGTTTTACTGTATGGCTGTCTTCTCATGTTTTATATCTTTTGTTTCATTTGTATTTTATGCCTGCGGGAGTTATGTACTTTATGTCTTATTTATTCTTCTGTAGGCCTACAGCTAAAATGTGGTTGTTTTAAAGTGTTCTATAAATAAAGTTGGATTGATTAAAAGCCTACAATATGACACCACCTAACCGATTTAACTTTTTACGATGGATAACCAACCTTAATTAGTATGGGATTTGATATCCCTCCTATCTTTTTGATTGGCATACATTTACACAATTTAGTGGTATAAAGTAACCCATACATGAGTCAAAGAGAACACACAAGAGTGCACTGTATGTCTCTAGAGCAAAGTGTTGTTGTTCCTTAGTCCAAAATGGTTGACAAAAACCTTAATTTGGGAATTGTCTGTTCATTTTTAGGTTGAGGGAGCCACCTTGATCAGGATCAATCAGTACAAGCAGTACAAATATAATACTGGTTCAAATTAAATATTTTTGTATACTCCATATATTTTTGTACACTCCATATACTCCACCATTAACAAATAGTTTAGTTTTTTCTTGTGTAGCATAAACAGACTACACCTCTCATTCCATTGTGCAACCCTGTGTCGTTAAATTACAATAAATGAACTTTGAACCTTTGAAACTGCAGAGAAGAGCATTGCTTGTCACTGGTGATACGTTATTAGTTATAAAGTGATGTGAAGTGAAGTAATCGGTGAAAAAATGACTATCACGCCAATGGATGAAGTGTGCAATTAAAAATGAAGCCTTCTTTTTAACGACAATTGTACATTGACTTCTTTTTATAAAAGAGCACAATATCTAAAATATATATTTTTTTAAACTGCAGAAAAGGTTGTACGAGGTAGACATTTCTAGTGCAGTTGCAAAAACACAAAGAACGACCTTGAGTGGCTCCACTACAGTATGTCACGGCGTATATGTAGACATACCAAGGATTTGTTCAACGTTCAACACCAAGATTCTTTGTCAGTGTGGGCAATTGTCAATATGCTTTAAAATATAAAATTATTGGATTCTGGAGTCAGCACAGTGGGCTTCTTCAACAGCTAAAATGTAATGCACAAGTAAACTGTAAGAAAAGGTTAAAAAATAAAGCATTATAATTTGAGAATGATACATACAACTTCCAAATGTTGTTTGTTGGTCTGTCTTATTCTGACAGGTAAGTACTTTACGTTTTGCTGCCTCCTGGCTTAGTGTTTCACTGTGGCTAATCTGCAAATGTGTAAAGATTTGTCAGCAGATAGCAGAGAAATTTGGAGTTGCTGTATAACTCCGACCCTTTACAGCTCTGTCAATTATTCACTTGTGATCCCAGTTCATTTTAAATCCTGCATGCACCTTTCTTATTTTTACCTTAAGAGCTCAGTACCTGTCACCTGCACTGTCCCATGCAGAGGGACAATTTAGGACATGGCAGGGAAAAAACCTACAGGTGTACTTGTTCTTCACATTGCATGGCTCTTATGGGGTACTGTCCTTGGCTTGGTAAGATTATTTTTTTTTTAAGATACTGTACTATAAATTTGATTTTCATACCTTTGCAATCAATAACATTTACATTTTAATTATCTTTTGTTTAGCCCACAACAAACTTATTAGGTAAGTGTTGTTTTTTTCAAGCAAAACACAGACTTACAATTGTCACTTTTTTGGTGTTTTCATTTGACCATTCTTCCACATTTATTTTCAAATCCATTACACAGACTATGACGTGGACGGTGGACGGGACCTTGACATTTTTGACATCAATGAAGGTATGCGGTAATTTTTCATCCGTATGTCTCCAGATTATTATTCAGTAATCATTGTAAACCGATTTTCCTTGTGCTTGGTCTCCGTAGAGGCAGGGTTAAATCTAGTGGAGGGGGACATTGTGCTTGATGAGGTATGCCAATTTAACTGCTTTTAATTTTCACCCGCACAATTCAATTTTGTGGAGTAAAGCATAACCTTGACTCATCTCGTTTCTGTCTTTGTGATTGCTTTTATTGACCGCCACAGAGACAAACTCGAAATTCCATAATAGGAGATGAGTACAGGTGGCCAAAAACCATCCCATACTACATGGAAGATGACTTAGGTAAGAGTGCCTGTTAGAGATTGGTTTTAGAAAATGTTTCTACATGTGCAGTAATGTTTTTTGTTTGAGGAATAGGGATGGATTTATACAATATATTCACCTAAATTAATATTATGGTAGCCTAAGTCATGGTGAAAAGTAACTAAGTGCTAGTATACTGGTATTAACTACCCAACACTATATGAAACAGTTATATTATCTCCACCTTGACCAACTATAATATTTAAGTACTGCTTACATATTCATAATACCCATAATTGGGGAGAATTTAACAACACTGGCAGCCCAGACGACATTGTTTAGTGCTGTTAGCCATGTAACGTTAGCTGCTATAGTTAGCAGTTGACACTAAAGCCGCTTTCCGACCAAATAGTACTGGAACATAGTTATAGGAAAAGTACACTTCTAAGCAGTTCTACTAACTACTCTCCCCCAAAACTGTTTTTTTCCATTTGCATTAGCACTGGCCAAGTGATCATAGGGACTGGTAGGAGAGGTAAGTGGAGTGATGCAAGCATGGCAATGGTCTTTATAGCATTATAATCAGAAAAGAAATACGGCAAAAAAAGTATGAACTATATACTAAATCTAATGTATGTCATAATTTAAAGAAGTCTCCCGAAGAGAAACGGGTATCTCTCTCTCTGCCTGCTGCATTGTGGCCGTGTGTGTGTGTGTGACTGTATGTGTGTGTTTAAAGAAACGATCCGTCAATGGCGAAATAAAAGCCTCTTATTTACGAGACCGGTCTGAGAGACCTCCAGCTTACAGCGGGGTGTATCAGCATGACTGGCCGGCCGGCGAGCAAGCGATCCCGGCCGCCACCAGCTCGCTGTCTTGTCACTTTATGGAGCTTCTCAACTCCAAAAACTTTGAAGCAAATTGTCAATTCGGCAACGATTTTCGGAAGACTGCCTATATTAGAAATCTAAACAGTTAATTTCTTGCCTAAAACGTTGTCAGAAGTGAATTTAATGATGAATAAGATGGTGAAAATTGTTAAAAATGTCCCGTTGTTGCTCTGTCTGCAAGGTCCGGGTTGGCAGTGGGCGTGACTCATAAGTTCGACCAATCAAGTAGACCTAGGAAAAGGGAAAATGGAAAAGACCCTGCTCTGAAGTAGGAGCTGAAAGAGTACGGTACTGCGGCCAGAGGAACTTAAAAATCCCCAAATTCAGAACGTCGGAACACGACGAAAAAAAGTGTTCTAGGAACGTTAAGTTCTAGGAACTGCAAAAATCCCTCCAGTCGGAAAGCCCTATAATGGAATATAGCAGCACTGTCTACAATCACAAATCACAGATTAAGGCTTTTAAACCAAATACTACATAAACAGAACATTTTTCAGGAGTGATGTGACTCGGAATTCGGGAGAAGTTAACAACACTGGCAGCCAAGATGACATTTTACTGCTGTTAGCATGTAGATAGCTACATGCAACAATGTTAACACTGCAGTGGCTTAATACCTGGATCAGATGACCAATCATAGAAGGCCGGCTGAGTAGAAAAAACTGTTGAAACTGGAGCATTCAGAACAGTTGGAACGTTTTAGCTCACAGGGATTTATCTATAATACATTTACCTCATTATTTGAACATGAAAATCCAACATTATAACATTGTAGATATGACAGAAAATACAGAAAAGCATACTTTGATAATTCAACAGAGGCCTTGAATTTGCACTGCATTGAAGTCAATCTTAAAAGGAGATTTGGAGGACATATTTTGATCATCTTTAACAGAAGTGATTTATCATCTTCTCTGCAGAGATCAATGCAAAAGGTGTAATTCTGAAGGCCTTTGAGCAGTACCGGCTCAAGACCTGCATCGACTTCAAGCCTTGGAGCGGAGAAGCAAACTACATTTCCATCTTTAAAGGGAGCGGGTAAGGCAAAAATAACTTTTATTCTTTATGGTCTGTTTATATGGCAAGACAAGTTGTACTTTCTTAAGGATCAGTGCATTATACATGGTGTATTCTACTCTTACAACAAAAGTCCTCAATGGGATGTTCATAAAAGCCTTGTTTTTTTTCTTCCAAAAGCTGTTTCTCCTCGGTGGGAAACCGGCGAGTTGGGAAGCAGAGCCTGTCGATAGGGAGCAACTGTGACCGCATTGCCACCATTGAACACGAGTTCCTTCATGCTCTGGGTTTCTGGCATGAACAGTCCAGAGCAGACCGCGATGATTATGTTAATATCATGTGGGACCGCATCTCAGAGGGTATGAATCTGTAACTGCTACACTGCCAACTTAATTATAATGAATTTAAATTCTGCCCATCCATGATCCCACATATCATTTATTCCTTTGTGACATGCCTACTTCATGGCTCATATATGTATGTGTACAATTATAAATCTGTAAGATGGAGAGGGAGTGTTTAATTTATGCTTTTTTTACACAATGTACATTCTAATTAAAAAAAATCAGTTCATGCAATGTTTGCAATGAGGTTTGTAATGTAGGACTTCATGCAGCAGTTGATTTATTGATTTGTTGTTTATTATATATTATGTATTGTTCGATAAAAATTTGTTGTATTCCTGGCTGCATAATCTCAACAAGATAAGCAAAAAGACATCAGCACATCAAGGCATCACATTACAATCTTGCATTGACCTATGCTCTTCAAATTGTAATTAATCTAATGTCTGTGGTTAAAGTACAGTGTACAGTACTTTATATGTCATCAATCTTTTGTCAAGTCTTTAAACATGTGTCAGCTATTGATAAGCCACTTTGATTAATGATCCTAACAAACATCTCTGAAATCCAACCCCACATTTTTAGGAATGGAATAAGACATTGTGATAATGAATTCATCTGCACTGACACCTTTATTCATGTCTGATCTACAGGTAAAGAACACAACTTTAACACCTACAACGACAACACCTCCAGCTCTTTGGGTGTGCCCTACGACTATGGCTCCATGATGCACTACAGTAAAACTGCCTTCCGCAACGGCACTGAGCCCACCATTGTCACCAAGATCCCTGCTTTCGGTGATGTCATTGGCCAGCGTATGGAGTTCAGTGACAGCGATCTGCTCAAGCTGCACCGGCTCTATAATTGCAGTAAGAGTCAACAACCAACACCCAAGTTACCATAACACCTAATTCTCATTTGTAAGCAAAACATTTGTCATCACTGTCGATGAGTTTATAGCAGTTCAAAGTCCTACACTTGTGTATGTGTGTTTATGAAATGTCTTCTAGCCCAGGGCTCCACGTTCCTGGACTCATGTGACTTTGAACGCGAGAACATCTGTGGTATGATCCAGGGACAAGGGGATAAGGCAGACTGGGTCAGGGTTGCCAAAGCTGACGGAGGGCCCAACACGGACTACTCCAACATGGGCAAATGCACTGGTGAGAATTCTCTTGCAGGAACATACATGACACATGGTGCAGATGCATAGCTCTGTGTTGAAGGATAAGTTCAAATTGTTTTTCAAATTTTTCAAACCTCTGTCTTAAAACGACACTCACATGCCCGTATGTACATTGGAAAAAGATTTTGGTCACTGTAGTTTTTTTCTACTCTACATACTGTCTCTAGGGGAAACAAACATTCAAATACAATTCCAATGTAGGTGGACAAAAATCAGCCCTTGTTCTGTCTAGAACATTTTCCAAAGTTCAACCAAAGCTATATATGAGGCTTTAGTAGTCTGTGTTAGACAAATCAAGTGGGTATCTTATAAAGATACAGTCTTTAAAGTATGAAATTCCACCTTTTGTGCTATTATCCCTGCATCACAGCCCAGCAAGAAAACACAAAGAGGACATTTTAAACTAAAAGACCCTAATTTTGGAAGCAATATCCAATTGATTTGCTTAACTTAGACAGATGAAGCCTCGTTGAACTTTATCACTGAACTTTAAAATTAATTTAAAAAAAAGGACTTCGGATTTCCCCCCCTATCTCATATGCACATTAGGAGGGGATCTCTTCACAGGAGGAACAATTACAGCGACCAAAAAACGGTTTCAATATATCCAACATTTAGGCATGTGAGAGTTGTTTTTAATTGTTGCTATATGACAGATCGGCCTTTGTAACCATCCCTCTTATCATCCACTGTGCAAAGTGCATTCAAGTAATGCTAAGGTTCTGACATTATTAATTAAGTGAAATTCGGATCTTTAGGCTCGGGGTATTTCATGCACTTCAGCACTGGCACAGCCAACACTGGGGATACGGCTCTGCTGGAGAGCAGGCTCCTATACCCCAAAAGAGGATACCAGTGTCTGCAGTTCTTCTACTACAACAGCGCCGGCCCCAGCGACACACTGAAGATCCATGTCAGAGAATATGACAGTGCTAACCCTAATGGAAAACTGCGCTTAATAAAGACCATAGATGGTGACTATAACTAAATTCTGCTTCTGCTCAACATGTTTGCTTGTGAAATCTGGTCATCATGATCTTGCCATTCAATAAATTCCATTTTTTTAACCTCAACAGGCTCCCCTCAGGACCTGTGGCAACTGCACCATGTGAGTCTAGACGTCAAAACAAAATTCCGTGTTGTCTTTCAAGGGACCAAGGAGGGTTCTGGGACCTCGACAGGGGGACTGTCACTGGATGACATCAACCTTTCTGAGACTACCTGCCCAGAGTTCATATGGCGTGTGAAAAACTTCAGTAACGTTATGGAAAACACCCCAACAAACACATCTATCTTCAGCCCCCCATTCACCTCTAAGGAGGGTTACGCCTTCCAAATGGAGCTGTACCCCAGCGGTAAGGCAGGCTCCCCTGGTGAGTTGTCGGCCTATGCTCATCTAGTGGCCCGTGAAGGCGACACAGGACAGAAATGGCCATGCCCCTGGAAACAGATAACCATGATGCTGATGGACCAGCACCCACACATCCAAAAGCGCATGTCCAACCAGCGCAGTTTCACTACTGACCCCAGCATGAAGGCAACAGGTGCAGCTACTTTCACTGTCAATAAGATTCAAATGGATTATTCTTTATGTGAAAACAAACCATTAAAATACTATATTCATAACAATGTCCTTTTAAACAGACTCTGACAGATTTTTCTGGGACGACCCTCGCAAGGTGGGCGTTGAGGTCACACACACAGACGGGTCCAAGTATTTCAGAGGACCAGGCTCTGGCACTGCAGTGTATCTCACCCACCTCAGAGCCAAGAGCAGGGATTTTATAAAGGGAGGAGACGCCATCTTTCTCCTCACCATGGAGGGTAAAAGCACCAGAATACAGTATAAACTCAACACATTTTAACATAAAAAACATACTGTGTGTCCAATGATATTTAAGATAAAAGGGAAGAAATGTATTGCCATTTATGTTATATTTTTTGTGAAACCACATCCATCCTGTCACACATTAAATCAATTATTTATTCATTAGTATGGTACAAACTCATCCCTGGCACCCATGCAAAATAGCACGTTTATGGGATATTGTATACCAGTGATGCATGATTACATCCATGATCAACATCTCCACTTGTCAGAAAAACACTACAACCATGCAATCCAGTCTGCTCCTCCACTTGGATCCAATTAACAGCTTTCTCCCTCTTCAGATGTATCTCATCTGACAGTGACCCAGCCTCTGCCTTCCACAACCCAGCAGCCTGTCACCACTGCGGTGACCACTGCTGTCACCACTGCACCCATTAATGTCTGCCTCAATGTGCAATGTCTGAATAACGGAGTCTGCGTGGTGGATGAGGGGAAGGCTGCTTGCAGGTGAGCGCTTTTTGACTGCCCTCACTTAACTGTGAATGTAACAATCAGGGAGCCTTACAGCAGTCAGACTCTTTGAAATCAAAACTGAGCAATCTACATGTTCACGATCTTCCAGCGTTACATTATCATTGTGTGAAGTTATTTGTAAAGGAATAGTTCAACATTTTGGAAAATATGCTTATTCGCTTTCTTGCGGAGTTAGATGAGAAGATTGATGCCACTCTCTTATCTGTCCTGTACGAAGGTACAGCCAGCAACCTCTAAGCTTAGCACAAAGAAACAGGGGGGAAACACCTAGCCCAGCTCTGTACAAAGACGAATAAAATCCACCGACCAGCACCCTCTAAAAGCCAGTCTGATATTGCTTGCTTGCTGGGATTTCTTGGCCATACACAGGATTGTGCTATTTAGGACTAAGGCTGTGTGATGTGGAGAAAATCAAATATCATGATATTCTTGACCAAATACCTAAATGTCGATATTGTGACAATATCGGTAGGGTTGTCACTGAATATTTTCACAATGAGATTTTAGATAAATAACCATCAATAATGTTGATTAAATGACTCAGTGGTTACATACAAATCATAGACCAGTCTGGTAAGTTCAGATAATTTACTGTAATGCAGCCTTTAAAACCAGAATAAAACAACACTTGCCATATTACAATATCCAAAATCTAAGACGCTATACAGTCTCATATCACGATGTCGATCGAGATGGTTACCCCCGTTTCCAGTCTTTGCGCTAAGCTGACCGCCTGCTTCTTCGATACCACACAAGAGAGGTTTAAATCTTCTTATCTAACTTATTGCAAAAAAACAGAAAATAAGTGTATTTCCCAAAATCTTAATTTTCTATTCTTAAGAGCCTTTTAAAATTGAATATTTGAGGGGAAAGTATAGTTTTTCCAGTGGGTATATCCAAAAATGTGATGCTCAATATCTCAGAACAGCACTTTATCTAGATAAAGTCTAATAAAAGCTTGTATATCAGTTCCATAGTGAATCATCGATCCTCTCATCTTGTCTCATTAGATTAAGTTCCTCTTAAATTTACCTTCTTCCACTAATTTTCCATCACCCCTCTATACATGCTGGGAATACCTTAGGGTCTGATTTTTCTCTCGTCCTCTTTTGTCTTTGGTCTCCAGGTGTGTGGTGGGTGATGACTGGTGGTACTATGGGGACAGCTGTCAGTACAAGGGCTCCATCATGGATAAAACCACCCTTGCACTTGCTTCTTCTCTGTCTGTACTGGGAGTAATGCTGCTGGTTACAGCAGTCAGTGTCATCTGTCTGAAGAAGAAATATAAGAAACACGCTAATAACAACAGCGTTGTCATGGAAAACATCAGTGCCGTTCAGAAAGCGTAGTGGAAGACCCTGATGTTTCCAATGGCAACTTGGCGAACAGAAGGAAACTGCAAAATAAAACAGACTTTAATGCTCCATTGTGTAATTCTTTGAGTTGATTTTGTTCTTTCACAAATATGTGCTCATTCATGTGTAATCACTTCCACCAACTAATCAAAGTATTATTGTAAGCGTAGAATCTGCCATTCAGAATCATTCAGAATACATGCGAGCGACTCGCGCGAATGACGGCCGCCATGTTGCGCCTCCATGTTTAAAATACAATACCCAAAGAGGGACATACCTGGAAATTCAAGCTTCGCTTTTTGTGCTTTTACGCTCAGTGGTAAAGTGACGAATGCGAGGGGGAGGGGGAAGATTACTCGCTGACTGCCGGCAGATTTGAAAGGCTGTTTAAGATGGAGGATCACTCATATTCACGAGGACATGTAACAGACTCGGCAAGGAAGTGAAAAAGAGAATATTACTAGAGATTACTAGAAAGTAATATTCAGTTGGTTGTCATATACAATTTCACTGCTAGATGGGAGAAATTCTTACACAATGTAGCTTTAAGTAAAATAAATGGATCTTTTTCAGTTCAGTGTTTTTTGATAAATATCTTGTGGATCAGGATTTGGATTTATAGATGTAAGGCTTTAAACTCCAGTGCAAGAAGGTAAAGCAATCACATACTCTCTAGATCATACCCATTGAGTCTATGATCATACCCATCATACCATTATGAGATTGCCCCCTTCTGGTCATTCAATGTAAAAACACTAGAGCAAACTTAGAATACTATTGACACTGATATACTATATAAATTCTGAAAATATGAATGTTTTCACATAAAAAGAAAATCCAATAGAGCATGACTTATATTCACAAATTTAAAATTTATTATACCAAAGACAGGAACATCTGTGTTGTCTCTTTTCCATGTGGATATATTTGTTTGTATTACTGAATTTGACACAGTCATGCCGGTGATAACAGTTACTGTAGGAGGGAGGTGGGACTAATATTACGTGTGAGTGTCCATGTATGTGCGTTTGGGTGTATGTATGTGCGTGCATGCGAGTGTGCATGCAAAGATCTGCCTATAAGTGTTCATTAGATACAGTGATGACTACAGGACATCACAATCAAACAGAGTGGAGCAAACCATGGCAGCTTTGTGTATTTATATTGCATGGAATGTTGGTGTTTCTGACCTGCAATTGCACATATATATATATATATATATTTGTATATGTGTGTGTGTGTGTGTGTGTGTGTGTGTGTGTGTGTGCGCGTGCGTGTGTGTGTGTGTGTATGTGTGTTAGTTTGTGGGTCTACATTGTAAGATAAAGGGGGCGGAGGGGTGACACCTCCATAACAGCAAACTCTTGGTGAACCTCACGTCCTCCCCACCACTAAAACCTTCACCGACATACAGGTACGTAGTTCCTTTAAAAGCATCAGTATACAACATTTCTCTTATTTACAATCATTGGAGAAAAAAAAAAATCACCATTTCTCTCAGAGAAGATTAGTAAAAGTGACTGAGTCACCATAAAGAGTATGCAACTCCTAGGAGTTAGTATTTAAAATTTCTACAAAAAATTTCTATGCCATTTTACAGGCCAAGAGCCATGATTTACTGAAGAAATACAGTATTTAAGTGCCCTATCTACAACAGTTAAGTGTGGTATTACTGGTGTACCATTCGACATAGTTCATTGATAATAAAAACATTATACTTCTCTGTTTTAAAAAGTCCTTTCAGCAACTTCACTGCTTTCACATTAAAAGATATGGTAAGTTCTTACAAAACAAACAAACAAACCATGGAATTGTTATCCATATTACCAAGTGTTGTGGCAAGCTAATGCTATTGCAAAAAGACTAGTGTTAATTACATACTAATGTAAAAACAATGTTCCACAGTCTGTGAGAAGGGCACAACCATGGACACCAGGAGCTGTGCCCACAGCCTATTCAAGAGGGTTGAGTATCGTTAAAGGGCTCATTTGCTTGTTTTATCTCATGAGTTGCTGGGGTAAAAATGGGTGGATCACGTTACAGCGTATGATTCTTCAATGGCGAGGCTGTGTTGAGCTAGGAAGGCTGTTTAGAAAAAGTATGATCCAACTTTTTCATGTGCATTTTACAGCCTCATGTTGTGTGTGTCCATACACGGAAAATCTAACTGGTTAGGTCGATGGTACAGTAGGCTTCTGTGCATATTGCAGCTGGGAGTGAGATGAGGCTGTAGCTGGTGGTAGTGTTGTTTAGAGAGGGGTATCGTAGTAGTCTGTGGGCTGATCGGTCCCAGGCGGTTTCTGCTGTTTCTGCTGATGCTGCTTCATAATTTCCTTCACCTCCTCCTCCAGCTCAGGCGGGATGATGAACTGGTCATCTGGGTCGGGCTGGGCTGGAGCTGTGAAGTAACCCCCGGACTTCTTGGAGGGAGCGTCAGCAGCCACCTCAATAAGGTTGTGACTCTTTTCCTGACGTGCCACCGACCCATTAATCCTCCTCTTGCCTGCCAACTTTCCTCCATCCCCACCTCCAGCTCCGGCTCCCTGCCAAGACTCATCTCTCTCCAGGCCATTCTCAGCATCACCGAGGCTCATGTCGGCCCCTTCCTCCAGGGGCTCTGGGGTGCATGGCGGTGGAGGAGGTGGCGGAAGAGTCAGCAGGGTTTGCTCCTGGCTGGAGGATGAGGGTAACAATGTTTGCGGTGACGAGGAGGAGGAGGACGACTCTGCTTTGAGGCAGTGGACATCCGCCTCTACTTCTACACGGCTCCCATTAGAGAAAACACCAGCGATGGGCTCCTCGTCCTCGCTGTCCAGCCCGTTGTCAGACAGGGCGCTGGAGAAGGTGGCACTAGACAGCTGCCTCTGGAAGGAGCCTGCTAAGCAGGCGGGATGAAGGGCACAGCAGCTGCGGGCAGAGGGCAGCTCTGAACCTGGGAACAGGTACTGGCAGGGCTGGGTGGTAGTGTGAGTCTGCTGGTTCTGTAGGGACAGCGGGTGGGCCTGATGGTGCAGGTGGAGGTGTGGATGGTGGGGCTGCTCGTGCAGCAGCACCAAGGAGCTCTGTGGTGGCTCATCAGATGAGGCTGTGGAGCCCACCTCGCTGCTCATCTCGCTGGTACTGATCTCGCTGCTGATTTCACTGCAGGAGGAAGGCGGCACAGGGAGGGAGCCATCTGAGGGCCGCTCCTTGATGGCAGAGGACGATGGGGGATAGGGGCCCAAGCCGGGACTAGGAGGTGGGTGGGGAGGCTCAGAACAGCAGCAGGAGCAGCAGTCTTCACTCACACTGAGCTGGACCACAACAGCGCAGAGGCTATCTGTGCAGCCGTAGCCCTGCGCCAGCGTGCACAGCTTCTTAGCAGCAGCCAGGGCATCGGGGACGTTCCGAACAGCCTCCACAGCCTCGGTGGGAGACACGGCATCCCACAGGCCTCGGCTACCCAGAATGAAGAACTCATCCTGGGGGGTGAGAGTGACTGTCTGCACGTAGGGACAAGGGATGACAGATGGGTAGAGAAAGGAGTAGCCCATAATTCGTGTAGAATCTGTCACGCCATTCACCTTGTTGTCCTGTGGAATAGAGCGTAAACATCAATACAGTGTTCGCGCAGTGCACATCTAAAGTTACATTTACAATGTTGTACTCCACATTGATTACAATGTACTTGGGATGCTTTCAGGGATCTCTACCTCAGTGATGATAGCCCTGTGTTGCCTGATCCTGCGGTATTCCTCCTCAAGCCCCACATTTTGAAGCAGCGACAGTGACAATGGCTTTCCATCGCGGCACAGGATGGCCTGGCACTTGCCCACATTAGCAGCTGTGAGGGTGAAGCAGCCACCGGGGTCGGTGGGGTCGTGGCGAATGTGACACAGAGCCGCTGAGCCACCCAGTTTCTGCCCAGCAGTTCCCAGTTTTCTATGGTGGCAAAGAAAGAGGGGACAGAGTAAACATTAAAAAGTTCTAGTCTCAATCAATAATTTCTGCAGATTATAGTTTGTGCTAGCGACTCAAACTCTGCTGCAACGTATTCTGAAAGATTTGTAACAGATGAGGACGGCTGATAGAAATGCTTGTTGTCATGCACCTTTGCATGACGAGGAAGGTGTTGGTCATGTAGTCCTCTTCGCTCTTGGTCTTGTGTAGTTCTTCCGCCAACACGTCATTCATTGTGCACTGCAACAAGTAGGGCACCTCCACATTCCTGTCCCCATCAAACACACCGTACAGGGCCTCAAGACTCCCGCAGAAACGGTTCACTGAGAGAGCTGCAACACACAGTCTAGACAAGAAAACAGAAGAAGGCCATAACGTCATTGAGGCGTGTGCTCAGTGAAGGCTTCAAAACTCCTCTGTTCTCCATGTATTGATCATATTACTCCACTCGCTTATAACCATGGAAACAATACCTTCTATGATTCCTTTGACTGTACAGCAGAACCTCAGACGTGCCTATTCAACTTCTCACTTATATGGAAATATGGAAACAATATGTGCAATTGCTTGAGTCTCTTTTTTAGCGCTTGAACTGGCAATTTAGCCCATATAAAGATGTTTTGGCGTGTTAGTTTATGATTTAACCCTTATGATTCATATTTTCAATAAGCACTACTTCCATATTTCCTTGGTTTGAGTCATCTGGCTTTAGCAAAGTGCATTCTCAAGAGGGTTGGATTTGTGATGCTTCACTGGACGAGTGTGATGGTGGTTGTTTTTTTTCTCATTGACTGAATTGAACTCACTTATTCTTGACGCCCGAGGCCTCTGTGTAACCATGACTCCACACAGCAGGCCCGCCAGATGCCTCATTTGACGAAAAGGTTGGAGGCGGATCAATACGGAAGCAGCGGATATTACTGAAAAATAACAAAACATGAAATAGATGACATTCACCGTAAAGATACATGAGCTTCTGACAGTACTCTACTCAGGATATCTATATGGTGGTGGTTAGATTTGGTTAGATAAAAGTATTTTTTGGGGGGAAACTGGACCATTACAAAAGCAAGAATTATAACAGAAAACCAAAGAAAATCTACACAACAATAACGTGAATACACACTGGCAGAGCAAATATTAAGCATGAAAAAGATTTATAAAATAATCCCAGTGCAAACTATATAGACACATTGTCAGAACTACATGCAGAATTGCACTGTAACTAAAGTCAAAATGACCTACAGAGAAAAACAATGACGTACTTGAGCTGCTCGAGGGTCTTGTGGTCCAGGTTGAGACGAGGGTTTCCCGTCAGGTCCAGCTCCTGAAGCTTGGGAGGCAGATTCTCTGGTAGCGTGATCTCACTCAGCTCATTACAGCTCAGATCCACACACTGACAACAGAGGACAAGACACTCACGCACATGCAAATACAGTACGAGCTTTGGGACTCTTTATACTTTGACTTAGACTTTGTACACTGTACATAAAGACCGCAGAGATGTTATTACATAATACTACTGTCTTACTTTCATCTCCATCAGCTGCATGACCTCAGGGAAGACCTCGATGGCGTTGGAGTGGGCGATGAGTGTGTGCATTCGCCGGCAATTCATGATGGTTGTGGGCACAGTCTTCAGCATGTTCCCGCTCAGGTCCACCTCCTCCAGCTCCTCCAACTTGGCCATTTTACTGAAGAATGAGGGGAAAGTATTGGGTGAGTTGAGTACATAAAATGATGATTTACATCCCAAATGTGCAGATTTGCTGCCTTATTCATTCTTTAAATTTAATCAAATTATTTATTTATTTATTTAATCTATTGGGGTTTTGGACTGTTGGTCGAAAAATAGTTGAAGACTTGGACTCTACAAAACCATTGTATAGTCTAAATCAGAGATCTTCAACAGGGGGTCCACAGAGGGGCCATTTGTGATAGGCTTACTGGCCTATAGGTAAGATAGCCACTAACATAGCCATCCACAGATACAGTTCATCCTAAGGATTCACTGTGCCACATGTATGTTTAACATCAAAACATGATTTATGAAATCATGCCAACAATTATTATTTTAATAGCTTAGTATTCTATGCAAAAAAAGGTATAATTATAGGCTTTAGGCTGCCCTACACGTAATTGTAGGCCCAGTTTAATATGCAACTTCATTTTATACAATATATGTAGTAGGAGGTTCCTGCTCCGTTTCTCTTTCAGTTAAGGGGTCCTTGGCTTAAAAAACATTGAAGACCGCTGGTCTAAATAAATTAGAACTATATATCTGTTAGTTATAAATTCCTAAATTTATTAGTATCTGTGTACGTGTTGGCCAATAAGTACAGAAATGCCAAAGACATAGTATGTACGAGGTAATTTAGAAACAATGTCACTATTACATTTTAACTGTATAGTACATCAGTATCGGCCTCCAAAACCCAGTATTGGTTGAGTAAATAGCCGTTAGGTCCAGCTCTAATGTAAAACACAGGCGAGGCTAAAGGGAAGAGCAAATGACAAAGTGCATGTAAGTTCTTTACCTGGCCGGGAAGGTCTGGAGATGGTTGTAGGCCATGTGCAGAACACGAAGGTGTGTGTGGCCCGTTAGCAGGGGTACACACTTATCCGTCAGCCGGTTATTGGTCAGGTAGAGTTCCTGCAGGATGCTGTTGCTCTCCTCTGATAAGCTGGATGGCGGCAGGTGCTCCAGCTTGTTGGCAGACGCATTTAAGCTTCGTAAGCTGAAAGTAAAAATTAAAGTACAGACTCATTTGTGTGCTCATTCAGACAAGGACATAAACACAGCGCTGAGTCACAGTTACTTCTATGACCCCCCATTAAAACCTCCAGGTCCCTGTCCTGGTTGGGTGTTTTTTATTTGCCTGTCATCCTTGCCCTTGGATATCTTGTCCTCGATTAAAATCCTTTGCATAATTTCTGTCCTTCATCTTTATACACCTGCATTTTTCTTTCCTACACTTAATCTTCTCATGAGATGTCGGGTGCATTAGCTGATAAAAAACAAATCACTTCCAGCTTCTAATTAACGCTACCTGTCAGATTTGAGGAACAGGTTGCTGGGCAGCTCCACCAGTTGATTGTGCTGTACGTCCAAAACCTCCAGCAGAGGGCGCTCCACTCTTTCAGGCAGCTTCTGCAACTGGTTATGTCCTGCGCTCAGTTTCCTCAGACTGTTGCTGCATAACAACCTGCGACATAAAGGATATACAGATTGGGTCAGTACTACAATATTAAGCATAAACATTTAGACTCTTATGAACCTACAGTGGATATATGTATAGATAGATAGATAGATAGATAGATAGATAGATAGATAGATAGATAGATAGATAGATAGATAGATAGATAGATAGATAGATAGATAGATAGATAGATAGATAGATAGATAGATAGATAGATGGATGGTAACGTGGTTGGTGAGCAGGTGACAATTGTTTGGCTTGTGAGCGACTAGACTGTAACTGAAGTAGGCTGAAACAGTCATGGAAATGAGGATAGTGCACTAGGAGAATGAAGGTGAGGATGAGGATGTGAAAAAGGAAAATAGCAGTGCCTCTAGTGGAGCCCGCAGCTAAAATTCATCATCCTGACACTTATTGGGTCAAAAATAAATCTGCAGACATTGAGGGGACCAGAGGAAGAGAGAGAATCAGAGGGAGGAAGGTTGGCTGAGGCAATAGGAGAAAGAGAGAAGTTGAGGAAGCACGCTGCATCTGACCTTCTAAAAGGCTATATAAAGAGGAAGAGAATGGGCGGAGGCTGCAGAGTTTACAGGCTATCTGTGTGATTTATGAGGCTCTATGGGGGATAGATGACTGGCCGGCAAAGGGCAGGGAGAGTAACGCAGCACTGTACTCCATTCACAGGCTAACGGACACATTTGCTGAGAGAGAGAGACTCACCGCGCCGGGAGCTCAGTGATGAGGTTGTGGCTCATGTCCAAAACTTCAAGTTTCTTAGCTTCACACAGCCAGTCTGGCAACGACTCCATATGGTTCCTACAGGAGGAGAGGGGGTGATGATGATGATAAATTAATGTAAAGCGAGACACCTTACATGGAATATAATGTACTGGGATACTGCATGTACAACAGTGCTGCTCTGGAAAAAACTTCAGTTCTGGTTAAAAATTGGCTTTTTATCGCTATATATTTCAGATTCACTTAAAGTATTTGAAGTCTCAGCTGTTTTGTGTTCGGTTGTGTTTCAGGCAAAAAATTGCAATAATAATTACTCTCAAAAAACAATAATAAATAATGAATAATGTAGGAATAATTTCAGATAAATTCAGCACTTCAAATTCTAGTAAAGTACTCTTTCCATGCCTTTCTTATTGACCATAAGGAGCCTACAGTATCTTTCCCATAACAACCAATAGTCATGTGAAAGGTCAGGGCTGACACAGTTAAAGAGTGACAGCCCTCCGACATCAACATTTCACCACTCTTTCAAAGATCAGCAAGCAGGTATTCGGCTATGCAGTAACAAGATCTTTAAAGCTAATTTTCTCACTTACACGGAACAGTTACTGCTCTTCAGTAACATTCACAATTAGAGCTGCATTCCTTTTGTATGTGTGTGTGTGTACTTCTGGGATTTTTCTCACCTCGAGATGTCCATGTAAGTAAGATTGGAGGGCACAGGACTAACATCCAGTTGCCGTAGCTCTGTAGGGAGAAATCCAAACACATTAACCTCCAGCAAGGACAGACTATTACAAAAGCAGGTAGACGGAGCGTTTGGGATGGGGGGGTGATGACAAGTTAGAAAGGGATGATGGAGAGAGACAATGAGACTGCATCACTGACAAGAAAAATGAATGCATGTAGAGAGAGGAGCATGGGGTGAAATAGGGTTATATAGGAAGAGAAAGCAGTGACATCTGCGAGGTGAGATATGAGCTATTTTGATTTCAGTTAAGACGTGGTGGTGATGTGAGAGGAAGGGGGATCTGTCTTTTCTAACCACACATGAAGTCCTGCGTGCCAAACCCACCGTTGTTGGAGGCGTAGATGCCTTTGAGCAAGCAACCCTTGGACTTGAGGCTGACGATGTGGTTCCTCTCGCAGTGAAGCACCTCCAGCCTGGGGAAGACCGAGGCGTCCAGGTCCGTCAGCCGGTTATCCCTCACATCCAGCTGGGTCACGTGCCTCAGCAGGTCAGGCTCATCTGGCACCATGCTGGAGATCTTATTCAACCTGACAGAGGGAGCAGGGAGGAGGCAAAGGTTCAGCTCCAATGGGATCGGGTTGAACTGCACAGGCTGTGGCCTTTCTTACAAGGCAGGGAACATGCCTCAGGTGATGGCTGATATATTGTGCAGCAGCTCCTTGACTTCTGTTTAGTACTCAGTTCTTCTGTGTACAACACTTTTTTCATTGTGTGTGTGTGTGTGTGTGTGTTTTGTTGCACACCTGTTCTGTGATAGCTAACAATGTTCAAGCATTCAATTATTAGAAATAATGTATGGCAAAACTGATAGACATAAAAGACATACATCTAATATTCTGATCCATAAACAATTACCCAACATTTTGTTTTTTCTATGTTCAGGATAAAGCAACAGCCAATCACACAATGGCCCAGTTTGTCTTGATTGACAGGCATAGGTTTTGTGATGAAAAGAGGCATTATAAGTTAAAATTTGAATTAAAAAAAAAAAAATGCTAAAATGTTAATGTAAAAAAGCAAGATAAAATAACATGTCATAATATTGAGCTGAGTTTGTAAAATTGGATTATTGCACAATTTCATGGTTACATGTTTTGCCTGTATTTTAAATTGTCTTGACTAGACACATTTTCTGGAAATAAATCAACAGAAACAAACAGCAGCAGCACTCATCATCAAAGTGATCTTTGCCCAAACAGGAATGCTGGAAAACGTATTGACTTACCTTGTCTAAGCAATGTCAGATGGAGTGAAGTATTAACTGGAAAATAGTGCAAGTCACTCAAGCTCTGTGCTTTTGCAAACAATGGGAAGACACCTGATGCCACTAAAGGCAAATGATTTCCTGATTCCGTGCTGTCTGCTCGTGTTTTGGCTTGTTTTTGCTTCCATCATTAGTGGGACAACATGTATCATTGCGTACATTCCTCTGGAAAACGCATGACCGAGGACTTAAGTGATGCTTGTTCTTGAAAAAGTTGTCAAAGTTTATTCATAAAACCCCTAACTTAATCTCCTTTAAAAAAAAAAAAAAGTAATAATCTGCCTACATTACCGTACCTTAAATCGATGTGTTTGACACGGAGCAGTCGGAAATTCTGCAGGGTGAGTGTTTCTAGGTTGTTTCCAGCCATACACAGCTTCTCCATGGAAGCTAACTGCTCCAGCACCTGTGGCACATGGTTGAACTGGTTGAAGGAAAGGCCTAAGTAACTTAGCCTCTGGAGGGAACCCAGCTCATTGGGCAACTCATCGAGACTGTTGCCATCCAATAGGAACGTCTGCAAACTGAGAGAGGAACACGAGATTAGACGATTGATCTCAGTCATGAAAGAGGTGATAGGCAGGACGGCAATTTAACGAAGGATTTTATTTAATTGCACAGATGGTGAAGTTTAGGAACAATGACGTACATTTCAGTATTCATAATCCGTACACTTAATTTCCAGCAGATGGCAGTACTGGCCACTTCAGGAATTTACAGGCATACCCGATCATTCCTGCAGATTAAGTTCTCATCTAGCCCTGCTTCAACCCACATACCTGTATGTTACATTTTTCGAATGAGGTTTGAGTTTAAAGCACATGTACTATCCATGAGTCAGTACTGACCCAGCTACTAAATGACTACCATAGTCTATGTATTCCCTTTTGTCATGGTGGGGTAAATTCACCCTAATAATGTAGTAATTATCAAGTGAGCCTAAATTAATTCATTGGAAATATTTTTACATGTTTTCTGTCACTCCTTTAAATAGTGAGTTTAAGGGCTTTTCCACAGGCAAAGGGGCTGATAATGATGCACAACAACTTCAAATGTTCTGAGCATTCCCATGGGAAGAAACTGGTTTTCAAGCCAGCGAAATCTGATTGGTTCCATGCTTTTGAAAATGTCACCATTGAAATAAAAATTTGTGATTTTCCTTGTTTAGGGACAGAGTAACAATGTCACAAAGTAAACCTAATATAATGTCTCAGCCACCAGAACCAACTGACATAATCTATTTCAGAAATGTAATTCAGTGGTCCATCAATTAGAAGTCAACGTTTTACTGGCAATAGAGAAATGTGAGATAAATTGTCAAAGAAAAGCGAGGGTGTGCACCATCATGCAAAGGGAGATGGTCAAAACTGGATTCTCTACAGCAGATTGGCTCAATAACAAGCTAGACAAACTTTTCAAATGGCAGAGAGTATATAAGTAATGTTTAAACAGCTGAGTAATAAGAAAGGACTAGAATTAATTGACTTGCATAGACTAACAATTAATCAGTCCATGGGACAGGCCATGACTGAGGCAAAATGTCACGGGCAAGCACCACAGATGATCTGTGCAAGTTGTGTTGTTGTTTGCTCACATGTTGAAACTAGCAAAGCACACCATGGTGGTTGTTATGCCATGTACTTGTTGCTAGGTAACTCCCACATTTGGTTATGTGGTTGGTTTGTGAAAAGATTTACTGATTTTCCACCCAGCCCTGAGGTGGCATCAATGCAAGCAAGCACTGGCCCAAACTCAGCAGTAAGGGCCGGTACAGAATGGGATGATCACCAACATCACAAGCCAATAGTAGGGAGAGGAAAGGTGAACACCAATAACAGAATCAATAGAAGAATAATCTACAAAGGAAGAACAACTATGTGTATTTAGAGTAGGGCTGCAATATGCCTGAACTATTTAGCCTCTAAGCTTAGCAAAGATTTCAATCTTGCAGCATAAATACCATTAACATCAGGTCTGTATTCTCAATAACGTCGTTCTGTTACTTACTTGTTCATGGCACCCACAGAGCTGGGGACACAGGTCAGGTAGTTACAGCTGAGGTTGACCTCCGTCAGCATGGGGATGTCACAGATGGCCAGGGGGAACTGACCAAGGTGGTTGTTAGACAGGTTGAGGCTCCGCAGACGCGAAAATCTGAAAAATAGTGGATAAAAGTATTAACAACAAATTAGAAAAAGGAAGAGAAGAGGAAAAGAGAAGAGGGGACGAGGAGAAGAGAAAAGAAGAGAGGAGAGGTATGAGCAAGTGATTGGAGATGTACACTAGTTGTATCTTGTCAACATGAATATTACAAGAGAGTGGAAGATATTCATAAATATATCTTCATAAATATATTTATGAATATATTCATGGGAAATGTAGCAACGTGTAGCTTACACAGAGTTTGTGTAAGTGAAAAACACACGGATAGATTCAACCCAGCCTTAACGTTCACATTTGAATGTCGAAAAAAGAATTGCAGCATTGGCGTCTGTGTTGTTCATTCAAACACCGGCGACCAGTGGCATTTGGCGTGGTGTCCTATGGCAGAGCGGTGACCTTCAGAGGGGTTAGCCGAGGGAACGGGGCGAAGTGGGGGAAATGACTCAGTCCTTATTTATCCATCTACACGCATACAGACACACACATGGGACCTGTTATCACCTATCATGTGAGAGCAGCTATGGCGAGCCAGAGATGGGCAGTGCGCCATTCTGGCATTGTCGGCAGGAGCAGCTGCTTAAACTGCCACTACTTGATTTAGCCCCCTTTGTAAACACACGCTCACACACACACACACACACACACACACACACACACACACACACACACACACACACACACACACACACACACACACACACACACACACACACACACACAGGTAACACACACACGTGCACGCTATAAATCATGATGATGGAGAAAAAGGCAGCCAAGACATCAGGGCTATTGATTATAGTGGCCAAGTAATTCCAGCTGAGGGTGACTCCTGCAGGAAGTGGCTAGGGGGTGTGTGGGAAAATGTCATTCCACCATTAAATCAACTACTGCAATGTGATGAGTAATGCTCATACTGTGTCATGCTCTGTTATTCTGTCCTATCATGCTATTCTCTTTTCTCCTTACTCATGAAAGCTCATGTCATTATTCCTTATATTGTCAATGGATAAAATGACTGTGAATGAAGTTCTGTCGTAGTCACACCCCACAGAGAACAATCCCACAAATATGCAGCTCCCCTTTGCACTTTATTTGGTTTTCCACCCCTCATATTCCACTTTTATTAACCTTATCTCTGGCTGCTTTTTTCCTTTCAGCAAGAGAGTTTTGATTAATCAACTGTAAACTACCTGCCCAGCACTAAATGTCAGAAAGACAAAGTTAGCGTCAAGCTAATAAACATAATAAGATAAGATAAGCCTTTATTGATCGCCAGTAAATGTGGTTGTTGCAGCAGTACAAGGACAGCAATAGTACAGCTAAACAGAGAAAGTAAAATAAATAATAAGATGTATATAAAAAAACTAAAACTAAATACGAATAGAAAAAAAATTGAAAAACAAGAGCATACGGAGACTAAGAGCTTATACTAGTTATATACGTCAAGTGGACAGAAACATGAAAGGCTAATGCTGCTCGGTGTAAATTAGCAACTGTCCTGCCGTTCACCATTACAACTTTATAAGGTGATGATGCGTCAGTGCTGTGACCAAAAAATCAGTTAATGCACCAAACAATATTTTTGTTAAATTATCATCCAACTTTGTAGTTCCCCTTTGCTCTGCAGAGCCTTTTAGGCTCTTTTAGCTCAGTGTTTGGGTGTTCCAGCCTAAAACTCCACTGTCATCAGCCTCATTTCTAACTGTTGTAACAAAAAAAGACAGATATATTTCCCAGGAGTTGGTGAAGAGCAATCAAGAAGTAAAGGGAGAGTGGAGGTGAACAGAAACCCACTCTAAATGAATGCTAATGTTGCTCTGTCTCTGCTGAAAGTGTAAATAATCAACTGCTCGCAAACATTTTCATCATATCAACTTTATAGGGTGTTTTTAGCTTTATCTGCTACCCCCAAGCGGCTAAAAAAAATAATCAATTAATGCAACTTTAATCCTTTCACTTGGCCTTAAATACCCCCTTTCATCTCAAATCATCATCTTTCTGCCGCTTTTCTGTCCAACATTCCTCCCTCTCCCTTTCCGTCTCCCCTCTTTTCCATGACTTTTATGTCCTTCATAACTTGCTAAACTATCATACATATGTAAATAAACAGGCCGTAGGTTCAATCATATGCATGGAGCGTCAGATAATTCCCCTCAGTGAGTGGTGACCTCTGTATCACAGAGGGATGCATGCTGGGAAGGTAGTCCCATGCCAGAGGAGAGAGCTAGTATCCCAGACAACTGATTATGCATATCTGATTGGCACATCACCCACCAGTTAGTATTTGGCCAGAGAGAAAAGAAAACGAAGGGGAAAGGCATGTGGCAGGTTCACACATTCCATCCCTCTTGGAAAAATACAAAGGCACTATGACCCCATGTTAGATGTCAGAGAAAGCCAGTGTTTATACTGACACAAAAACAGACTCTCACCCAACTGCCCACACCAAAACACATACACCCACATTCATGGAGGCTGCACACATAGTAATATTGTTGCTGACTCCAGCTCTTTTGACTTCAGTCCCACGGGGGCAAAGCGAGTACTCAGTAACTCTGCTACATGTTTCTGTTAAAATAGCTATATTTTCAGCTAACTATTCATCTCTTTCTCATTACTGACCTCTTTTCTGTCATGCTGGGTCAAATACGGATGAGCCTACTTAGGTTTGGCAAAGATAAATGGATGTTATCTCGCTTGACCAGCAGGGGAGCTGTGCATCACTCACCCAGATTTAAAAACGAGATATTTCCATTGCATCGTCGTCTTTTTAACACCAGTCTTTATTCCGAGGATTAAAAAAAAAATATGATTCAGAAAATGATAAAATCCTGACCATTCACTACTAAAATACTCATTCAAAATTCTCTCTCAGGGAGACACACAAGCATGCCCGACACACAAGCATGCCCGATTATACATGCACAGCCACACGCACAAATACACGTTCCTATCAGTGCAGTCATCTTAAAAAAAGAAGAAAAAAAAGAATGCCATACTGTATCAAGACTTTGTATGCACTGACCCCAAATCCATAGCCTGCAGCCACTTTTTTGTTGTTGCGAACAAGCAAGCAACTCTCTTTTCCTCTCACACATACAGGCACTGCATTCTGCAAACATTGCTAACACATACCCAAGCATCAGATTCACACACTCGTATGATAAAAATGTTCTGGCAATAATCTTCACAAAGAAAAAGCTGTGACAGGCATGCACATGTACCACTGTGTACATGAATGTAAATACATGCATGCTCACTCACTCACACTCTCACTCTCTCACACACACACACACACACACACACACACACACACACACACACACACACACACACACACACACACACACACACGTCTTGGCTGTGGGCTTTAATCTGGGACCATGATAAGCATGCAGCAGATGGTGCCCACAGAGAGAGAGAGTGAGGGAGGCCAGGCACATTAAAAGCTTCCCTGCAGACTCATCTACCCTTCTGGGCTCTGGGCTCGTTTGGCCTAGCCTGTTAAAGCACAGCCCTGGCTAGCCTCTTTGGCCCCCGCGTGCCAGTGGCCCCAGTCCTAGACTGCTCAGGTCGATGGCTCGCTAATTGCAGGCGAAAACTAAAGCTGTCCAAACCAGCCAGTCATGACCTGCTGTGTCCAGTGAAACCTCACTGTGTCAGTGTCTCCTCTCTGCCCTCCTTGTACAACAGCCCAGCCAGCTCCTGTTTTGGACAAATTATGCTGAGCTTTGCTAAACCAGTCTCATCTCGCCCAAACCAGCCCATCCAAACCACCCTGAACTGTCTCCTCGACCTGTTACAGGGTCATCCTCTCCTTCCTTATCTTCCACTTCTTCCTGCTTCTTCCCCTCCTATTAGTTTAGCCTCAGGTGTGTTTATTGTACATTTATGATGGCATTGTACCTCTGCAGCTGCTGCAGACGCTGGTCTGCAGGCAGGAAGTTGTGTTTGAGGTTGAGGTGGGTGAGGTCGTGGCTGTAGAAGAGGTTGGGAGGAAGTTGCTCGAGGCTGCAGCAGGACAGATCTACCGAGTTGATCCTCTGGGACACCATCTAGAGGAGTGGGTTAGAACGTGAGAAGAGTGGAGAGGTCACAGAGAGAAAGAGAAACGTGGAGTTGAACAGGATTATCACTACGAGAAGACTTAAAGACTATATAGAAGACTTAACTGGTTTACTCTGTGTGTGTGTGTGTAGCTTTCTGCTAAGTGGTCAAATGTCATTCAATGGCCAATCTTCTTAGGATTAGGGAGTCAGGAGAATTTGAGGGAAAGTCCAAAAGGTTAGTGACCTGATATCCTACATTACATCATCGTGTAATCTAGTTACATGCAGGTGCGCAGAGCAGTTAACCTATGATCATTTGTTAGTCAAATTTACAGAAAACCCAAGCTGCCGTCTAAAATGAAATGACTAAACGTCCACCTTGTCTTGAAGGAGAAAATCTACACCCTGTGAACTCAAGCTTTTCAGAGCGGAGTTAGCTAGAGGCTCAGCAGTCGTCAACGGGGCACGCGCTGCTTCTATCCAGGCTTCTATTCTGAGTGGCCCTCTGGGTGCTAGTGACATGCATGTCCCTGTTAATATTTAGAAAAGAGGTTTTCTGGCTGTGGCCTACTTGAGTTCAAATGAGAGAAAATAGGGAGCCATGATTGGTGTTTATGTGTGTGAGTGCACCCACTTACTTATATACTACAGATCGGACAGCAGTGAAATATGTGCAGTTTTGAATCACACTCACAGCTCACACGGCCAAGCGGGATCGTGGCGGGTGCAGTGCCATATTTTCATACTTTGACTCGCAGTCACGCATGTTCTGATACACAATGCAGCTGACCCGTATGTAGCGCCTGGGAGCATATGCTTATGTTCTCCTTTCCTTTCTCTAACTCTCATGCACATGCACACACAGTACCTTGGCAGCATGTCTGTGCCAGCGCAGGTGCTCCGTGAAGCTGTCAAAGCTGACGTAGTAGGTTTGACTCTGAGGCCCCGCTGAGCTGAAGGCCAAACAGTGATTGTGCTTCTTCACCTCCTCCACCTGCAGCATAACACACACACACACACACACACAAGTGACATTACAGTCTGAAATACTGACATCTCTGACCCCCCTGTGAATATAAATGATAAACCCCCATGCCTAAAACGTTACGTGTCACACAATAAAAGGAAGCAGGGAGGAAAAACTGATACATGGAGGTCTCAATACATTAGTTCTTATTTGAAACAGCTTCTGTTGAAGGAATGAATGAATGAATAATGATTTTTTATTTTTTTATTATTATGTCATGCATACAATAAAATATGCCCAGCCCACACGGGCTAACAACACGCCATTACCTAGGACAAAGGACCAGATGCCAAAGTAACCACATAGCCTAAACAAATAAACATTCAACTTCTCCTAGTTCTCATAGTTCGCACAACCTTTTATCTCTTTGGGTGTTTTTGAATCTACCTACTTGAAGGAAATAATAATATGCTTATAAATATATAAAATATAAACATATGCTTAATGGCTGCAGGGTAGACAAATTCGGCCAACCAGAAGCAGACATGAGAATATATAGGGCACGCATGATCATATAACATCTGTGCGTGACATGAGCAAGAATAAATGTGAAATAGCTTTTTAACCACGCAGTCACACACACTCAAACACATGGACACTGTGAATGAATGGCTGACTAGTTATGGGGCTTGAATGGAATACTGGCACGCATACAACAAACACTCAGCATACACATGCAGGCACATGCAGAGGCAAGTGTATGTAAGAATGGTTGACTAGAGGTCATGTGCTGTGTGGGAAATGTTTAAAAACTGGGTGTGGCAAAGTATGGAGTGTCCTTTGTGGGTAGGCAGGTGGGTAGAAAGGGCTTTTCAGGAGAGTCCTTGGAGCTTATTTAGTGGCCATGGAGATAAACAGATCCATAAAGCAATAAACGGATAAAGGTCATTTTTGGGGAGGCACTTTAAAAAAGTAGAGAGAAATAAGGCTACTTGAATGCTATAGTGATCCATTACACTGAACATTATAGCATTAAGACTTCAGATTAGAAATGGGCAAAAACATCCTCGCAGAATACTGAAAACATTTTGACTTTGTAATAAATCTGGCTTGCACCATTTATGTTTGACCTTAAACTAAAATCAACAAAGCAGGAAGCATTACTGGGTTTCACTAAAGGACAGACAGTTGTTGAAGGTTTCATCAAGAACAAACTTCACTGCGCGGGGAGACAATTGCTTAAGAGATTAATAAGAGTGATTTTATCAATGTCAATCTCTGGTGATATAACATTATGAGTGTGTGATCCAAAGCATAAATTTACATAACATCACCATAAAAGAAAAAGGAAAAGAAAAAACGGTTATGTGATGCCAGTCGTGCACTGTTGTGGTGACTTAGACATACTTTTCCTCCAATGAGCGGCAGGATGTGCATCTTCCCCGTCTGGCTCTCCTTGACAGATGAGACGATGAGGCAGGTGCCGCACAAGATGACCTGCCGTCTGGTCCAGCGGTTGACTGGTAGCTGCAGCTTCCCTTTCCGAACGTTGTATGTCCCTGACAGCTGGATCCGCTCTGAGCTCTCGATGCTTTGGGGCTTCCCTGGAACAAAGAAAAAGGGAGATTTTGTGTAGTTAGCACCGTAGACTTGACCTTAACACAGGTCTGTTGTATGATTAGGTACTGTTTAAGGAAAGAAATTAGCATAGCATCAGTGAATAAAATCAATTTTATAGTGTAGTAATTTTACACAATGCCACTATATATATATATATATATATATATATATATATATATATATATATATATATATATATATATATATATATATATATATATAAAGCCAAAACCAAACAAGATTAAGAACACTTTTAGCTAAATGCTAATATCAGCATGCTAACATTCTAACAATGACAACGCTAACATGCTGGTGTTTAGCAGGTATAATGTTTATCATGTTCACCAGCTTAGTTTACCGTGTCAGCATGCTAACATTTGCTAACAATTACGAAACACAAAGTACAGGAATGTCATTTGTTTTACGTGTATTTGGGAATAAACCAACAAAGCATTGGACAAATAAAACATTTGAGCTGTATACAATTTCACGACAATCCATTCAATAGTTGTTGAGATATGTCAGTCTGGACAGCTGATAAAAACGAATCTGTGTATGCTAGCTAGCCACTAATTAATGCAACAAAATGAGAAATATACCCACAATGGCTAGCAGGAGAGTTCTCACCACAAAACCTTTACAATGCTGGTTAACATGAGATCTAAATACATTCAGCAACAACTGCATGGGATGTCCTACTTCGCACATGGAATTCAATAGTCTGGATTTGCATTCAGTGCAGCTCTACATTAATAGAGTCTCAAATTCAATGCCAGGTGCACCTCTTCTAAATTATTCTCTCACAATTTCTGAGCTGCCTTTATTCAGTGCTTTTCCTCCATGCCCTGTTCTCTTGCTTCACTGCCAGCCTGCCAAACCTGACAGTCAGGCTGCTTATCAGGCGTTATGTCAGCCAGGCAGTCTTATCGTTCTGTCTAAACATCCACCTGCTTTCTGTCTACCTCCACCTCCGCAAAAACCTCCCCGGGCTGGCATGCACTGTCCTCCTCCACCCCTCCCTTCCCTGTCGTTTGTCTTCTATCTTTTCGGCTTTCGGTTTCTACTTTCTATCTATGGTTTTTTTTTTTTTTGCCCGCAGCATGTTTAACCTCACTGTTTTCCCATTCGGCCTAGAGATTCTAGCAAAGGTTTACAAAGTAGACTAGCTGCATCCATCCTGTACTGTCTCTTTTTAAACATATTTCATCTCACTCTAAACACAGACTGAAGCACACAGAGTGAAGCAGAGGGGTTGTGGAGGTGAGTTCAAGAGAGGAAGAAAGAGTCAGTGGGGTAAAGCAGTACACACTCTCATGACTTTAAATAATTCAGATCTTTCACATGCCGACTATAAGGCTAGCGCAGTAGAGTTCTGTAATGCACGCTGCTTTCATGCAACACACTCAGCAGAGTTTAATAACTAATAATAATCTGACCAGAGTTCTGCTTATTTCAGCTGATGTGGCTAAACCTGAGGTCATGCCAATACATACATATCTTATTCTGATGATTTTCACTAACAAATACACAACTGAATTCAATTTTAAAATCTGCCACCGAGCCCTGACCGTTACCTCTGTACTACGAGCTAATCTTGTGCTCACAGCAGAATCAATAGCCTAGTTTGCAAAGGTTTAGTTTGCTTTGACTAAATGCTGAGTGTGTAACGCACACACACTATTGTTAAATGTTGATCAGGAGTCATGTTTGACTATGAGGGGGAAATGTCTTTGTATGCTTAAACAGTAAAGACTACAATACATAACTAGAGGGCATGCAGAAGAGCACAAGCCTCTATACAACTACTACGTTCAAAGACGCAGCCGTCTTACTACTTACTACTACTTTTTGGAGAAAAAGTGTAAGAATGCAACACTGTTTGGCAGCTGATTACAAAGTCACACATGTTAGACACACATTTCAGACCTTCCCAACAGCATGCATTACATAATACTGCAATCTAGAATTCATATTCATTCCATATGGAATGGTCAGAAAAATACAATAAAGCAAAAGTAAAAATCCATTTGTGTTTAAACTGCTTTAACACAAGTGGGTGGTTCTAGGGGAAAATATATGTCTTTTAGTGAAGGACTATTTATAAACCTGCCTTAAGGCAATGCCAACTTAAATATGCTCTATTATAGCAAATGCAGTTCACACTGTGCACAAAGCTGAGAAGCTATGTATGTATAATATCTTGAATATGACAATTAAAGTAGCATAACCTGTTTTTCATCATTTCCCTCTGCGCTCTGGCAGTCTGCCTTGACTTCACAGCAGTAATCAAAAGCTAGCAATCATAATCTACGGATAAATATGTTTTAATGAGCTATGAGGATATAAAAGACATCTGTAATATTCCAAATTCGTATAATGTGCTTAACCTCGCTTAACTGGTATAGCTAAATATCAGTTAATACACTTGTCATTTTTATTTGTACCAAACCCCAAAAGAAAGTTACTTAATGACAGATGTAGCATCTCCAAATTGTAGCTTACAAAATGAGTAAGTTTTAGGGGAAAATATCAAAACTGATGGAAACACTCAGTGTTGTTGTTTTTTGAAGAGGTATCTGGGTTTAGTTTGAGATGTTAGAAAATGATTTAAAAACATCATCTGTTGAATAGTCAAAGTTTCTGCCAGTATATCAGGATTAAAAATCAGAAGTCATTTCTTTACTGCATGTTTTGTTTTGTCTTGTCTTATCTACACATGACCACAATTAATTGCACATTTTACCTCAATAACGATAAAGGTAATCGATAATATAATGCTTTTTGTGATTTTTTTTTTTTGTCCTCGTAGTTCATTGGCAAGGTTCGTAATGTAAATAGGCTGCAATATTGAAGGTGAGATATTCTTTCTAATTCAAAAGTGCTTATTTTTATGATTTTAAAATAACTGAAGGAAACACACAAAGCGGGAACTATTATGGCTATTTATTGAAAATGTATAAAATTGAAGTGAAAGTGCACACATTGCTTGAAATGAAAATGTCTTGTGAAAAAAGTCACATTTTAGTTTATGTCGATAACAGCTTCAGAATTTCAATGTCGACACATTTTCGATTAATCGTCCAGCCCTACTTCAAACTGTCGCTTGTCTGTCCCGGTGCCCCTTCCCTCAACTGTTGATCTCCACACTCATTTAATTACACCTCGGAAACAAGTAGAGTGTGCATGGAGTGAACAAAGCTGCAGGTTTTATCTCTCATCAAAGGGTCATTACCATCCACTCCACATGAAATGCAATAAGTGCTAATGAATGCATTTGTATTATTGTGAGTATGTGTACACTCATGTGTGGTATATAGGTGATGGTTGAGAGCAAAATGCTAAAGGCCTAAAGAAAACCACACAATCACAGCATTTAGACACATTTTACACAGTTTAACCACATCTGAATCATACAGTATAACCACATTCACTTATAGTTAAGTTAAAATGTCCATTACATTTTGCTGGGCCACTACCTGGTATAAACGGGAACCAGTGCACCTAGTTGGACACACAAATAGTTTAAAGCCCCTGACACACCACCCCGACGACCGACCGTTGGCGGAAAAGGCAGTTGGCTCCCCGAGGTCCAAAAAGTGCCTCGGAACACACCGATGCGAATGTGACTTGAGCATATGTTCCGTGCGTGCGCGAGATGTAATACGTTTCCAGGGTTAGGGTTACAGCAGGCGGCGATAATCTGTATTGTCGCCAAAAAAATGAAAACCGGCAGACGTGAGTCTGGCTGTTCCCGGATTTTTCAATCGGGCATAATGGCGATTTTCGTCAGATTTTGAGAGCCGTTAGTCAGGCTCATCCCGCTCGTCATTTCCGGGCTAGCACTCCACCAATAAGATTGGTCATTGAGTCCAACTGCCCGCCCTCCGACCCAGCAAGTCAGGTCGGCCCAAATGAAGGACGAAGGCACGGAACACACCAAACAGACTCGAGTCACTGACCTCACCAGACTGTCCGACGGCCGATTATCGGGTTGGTGTGTCAGGGCCATTACAAGGCAACGGACAAATATAACAGGTGTCCGCTTTCGTTTTCACTTACAAGTAAGTGGTGTAGAGATAAGTGAGTTAAACTGGGGACTTAACTTTAAGAGGAAGCATGGGGAAGGAAAGATAAAGAAAATGAGATAAGGAAGCAAACTGAAGATATCACATAAGGGAAATATTTACCAGCATGTACTTAAAAAACATCACACACAACATTATATTATATATTAATACTTTGATATCATGTAACTATTTAGGTTTCCTTTGAAAATAACGCTTATACTTAATGTTTTCTTGGTAAGTACATTATCTGAAAAATAAAATATCTGCTCTAAACTTAAATAAAAGGAGAAAAAAAAATGAATGCAGCATGGTGGGTGGGCCTACACCGGAGTCGTAATTTTCAGATTACCACCAAAATCGAATCAAGTATTCTTCGAGCTAAGAGCTATCACTTCAAATTTCACATTCATGTGACATCTTCCTAACACATAGGAAAACCAACTGGTGACTGAACATACTGGTTACCCCCCTCCAACTTTGCTGGCTGACAGAGGTAACCAGCAGGCACATATTTTCATGTTTGAGCTTGGGAAGGGTGTGTGTGTGTGTGTGTGTTGCATTAGACAAATTATTCACAAGCTTTTAGCCTCAATATGTCACATGGGCATATTACTACTATTTTTAGGCCTTTTGTTGGAACGTGCTCTCCCACACATGCATATGCAAAAACACACACTCTACTCCTCCTCCTACTCTTCCCATTGCTAACACCCACACACACACACACACACCCACACACACACACACAGTGACAGTGATTAACCATCTCCATATGTGCATCCATCTAATTGCCCCCCCTGAATGTTGATGGACCAAAAACAGCAAGAGATTTTACAAAGGGAGAACAATACAGACATCTTGAGTGGGCTGCTTTTGTGATAGGAGAAGTTTGAAAGCTTCTCCTGTACGGATGTTGCCGTTTACAACCATCTCGCAACAACGTGGGATGACTGGATGGAGGCAAACGTATCAGTCTGGCAAAGGGAATGCACAGTGGAGGAAGCAGGGAGATGAGTGGGACACCCACATGAGCATCCTGTTTACAGGGTTCGGCCAGAGAAAGGCAGGATCTCTTGGTGACCCTCCATTAGGGGAAGGAAATTATAAGAGATAGTTGACTTTATTCCAAATGCATGAACCACGGGCCACCTACACTAGAAATATTTTGAGCAGTGGTGATGTTAGTCACAGTGGTCATCCCATAATCTATGGGGGATGTATGAATTTAAAAAATAATAGACAGGCCCTGCAAGGTGGGTGTGTTCATGTACAGAAGTCATAGTCCTAGATCTACTGTATGTAGAAGCAGGAGTACTACAGTGTGTGTGTGGGCAGGGGGGGTTACTGGAGATGGCTTCCTTCCTTTTCCCCAAGCTCAGGAAGAGTGTTTCCCCTTCACACCAGGCGTCAATGTGACAAACACACACACACACACACACACACACACACACACACACACACACACACACACACACACACACACACACACACACACACACACACACACACACACACACACACACACACACAGCTTTAATTTTCTTGTGTATATGCATCTATTTACTTTATTTCACTATAACCCACAAGCTTTCCAGTGAGTCCTTGCTATATATTAAAAACACAACAGTAAGGCAACTAAAACACATCAAACAGTAGTATTAAACAAAGATGGTCGGTGAAGTGTACAAGTGTCCAGATTTCAGTTTATATTTGAAAGACTTGTTTGTTCCTGTGTAGACTTGTATTACTGATTCCATAGATAGTGGTACTAAAATAGTGACAGCTCTTGAACACACCATATCTGAGTGAAGACAAATTCAGTAGATGCGGATTCCACCTCCCAGAAGACTGTGTGGCCTTTGAACATACTGCCGTCATTGTTAGTGATCAGTACCCACGGCCGACCTCTCTCCATCCATCTCCCAATTTAACAGATCAACGCTTTTATTCTTCTGGCTCTTCTCTGTAGTAACAAGGACACATCCCTGGTTAATCATCCTGTCCTGCTAAATGCAACCTGACATCAGCACACCTCCACTACAGGACTGGGCATGCGGTACCATAGGGCATCGATGACCCACATAAGTCACAGCGGAGCACGAGCATGCGTACACACACATTTGCTTATTCTATAGGCGGTGACATCTGTGATGTGCCGGATAGCAAGACTCTAGGACTTATAAATGCTTCTAAGCCTACATTGGGCCCCTACATTTCTGGTATCAGCTTTTTTTCTGCCTCTTTTAAAATGTATCTCAACTGCAGCATCTCATTAAATACCATACTATTAGGAACCATCTATAAAAAAAAAACTTGATAGGAGACACTCTATCAAACAAACATCATCATCATCTGTGCTGTGTTGGAGATATTAACTCATAAAGAGCAAACTACGGTTGGAGGGAAGTTGGTGAAGGGATATAGAAATAGATGTAAGACAGAGCAGTGCCAGCTGTTGCTGAGACACAAATAGCTGCACTGTCCTTCTGTTACAAAACACACACACACACACACACACACACACACACACACACACACACACACACACACACACACACACACACACACACACACACACACACACACACACACACACACACACACACACACACACACACACGTCAAAATGTATCTACTTAAAGGTGTGTGGTTGCAGGCAAGGGAAGGATGTGCTTCCCACATCTGATCAGCTATGGCTCTTTGCCCAAATCGCTGCCCTCCTTTATTCTGTTCTCCATCTCTCCTCCCTCTTTCTCATTCTCTGCGGATGATGTGTGGTGATTACTGATATCCAAATTGACAGGCCGTGTTAAGTCGACTGTCCTCCTGAGCAGCAGTTGACGAGCCTTGCTAGAAGGTGGCAAAGGCCGTCGCGGTTGACAGGCTGCTCATCGCACTCACCTAAGTGCTCCACATCTTTCTTCGCATTACACTTCACCTCTCCACACTTTTCACAACAATGCACACGTTGAACTGTGAATGTGCGGTAGCGGAAAAAAAACACATCACGCAGTGGAGATCTCCAGGAAGGCCTCCACAGTATCAGAGATTCTGGAATGAGTGATTTTCTTAATTTTATTTCTTGATTCTTTCATCAGCAACCAAACAGAGGAATGCCTGCACTCCGTCAGTTGACCACGGCGTGGTTATGTGGCCTGCCATTTAAAAAAAAAAATCTGGGTCAAGTGAATAAAAAAATGACGGGCTGCTATTGCTATTGGGTATTTAAAAATGGCAGTATTTGTGCAGGATGTCCCGCATTGGGTTAGTGGCAATTCTCTGACCAATCAGTGGTCTGCAGTGTTTTAACTCCACCTTCTAGTATCAGCTCAGCTCACTTGAAACCTTGACTGAGGTGGTACAAAAAAAAAAAAAACTATCCAAAACTTTTGCCAATGGAAAGCAAACAACTTGAGCTGAGCCATGCTATGCAGTGGAAATAGTAGCTTCTTAATCCTACAAACATCCTCTTGTTCCCAGATGTTCTCAAACAAACAGGTCCATGGAGATAGAAGGGGCTGCCTCGCCCTCTGGGACTGAGCTGTTGATGTGTGAAATGTGTCAAGCTGTACTTTGCGTGAAGGCGATAAGACGATGAGGTACGTGTTTGCATGGGAAACGGATGGGATGTTCATGCATTATCGCTGTGTGACACTGAATAGCCTACATGTGTCTGTGTGTCCTTACTTTGAACCGTGTTCAGCATGAATATGCTGAGTTTGCCATGTTGTCTTGGTTGTCCCAGGTGGAGCATTTTATTGAGCGCTTTTAATATTTTGACTGCCAGGGGAGGCTGAGGAAAACAAACGGTTCAGCAGTCAAAACACCAAACAAGGAAGAGCCGGAGAGTACTTGGATTATTTTTTTGTTTTAATTCGGTGGGGCTTTGAGAATGGCAATGTCACTCTGTCCGGTTTGGTCCACCACTTTGGTCCAGACTGAAACATCTTAACAGCTATTGGATAGACTTTGTAAATTAATGTATGCTTCCCAGCGGATTAATCCTACTGACCCTTCCTATGGCGTCACAATGATTTTTTTTGTGGTTTTGCGTAAAATGCTGCTGTTAGCATAGTGGCATTTATTGTTCTAGTTTTGTCCAAAGGTGCTTGATTAATAAATTGAAGGTAAATAAATAAATTCATGTTTCTTGGTTTTAATTTGCAATTTAGTTTTTTAGTTATTAGTCGTTTAAACTGGTGTTGAGTCTATAATATCTACAGCATATTAACGCAAAGGCAACTCAAAAGTGCAGTCTACAGAGAAATCCTGATAAACAACTCTAAGTGTTTGAAAAGCGCCACAAGCAGTTGATTAGCAAGATGAGCATTTATTCAATCACCCATGTTGCAGCTTGCTTTCATTATCTCTTTAATTGATAAAACAATTACACACAATTTAATTGTCGTGCATCTCAGATGGGTTAGGCCATTTGTAAATGTGTGGAGTTCAAAAAAGAAAAGGCACAGAATTGTAATTATGTGGAATGTACTTAACTATTATATATCTATATAAACTAGTATATATCTTTGTCAATAATTCACACATTTGTGTGTGTGTGTGCGTGTGTGTGTGTGTGTGTTTGTATATGTGTGTCTGTGTGTGTATTTGTTTTTTGTGTTCCAGAGGGCTGAGGAGTGCTTCCAATTCCTCTAGGAAAAGCCAACTGCTGCTGCTCTGCGTCAGCCACTGAACATCCTTTAGCTTAAACAGCTCAGTAGTGGTGATTTGTCTACTTCTTCTCTTTCACCCCATGTCTGCACTACTCTCAGGTGGTGATGTAGCATTAAGGACCAGGGCCAGAGAGACTCATGGGGGTGCTCAGGGAAAATATGTTGCTGTGGCCCAGGTGACCATGAGCTGTCTCTCCATTCCAAGAAAGAGGGTGGAGTGGATAATTAATGGTTTGATGGATGCCCTAAAATTCTTGCACCACATTTCTCTTAAGCATGTCACTTGGAAGGACACAATCAGACAGAGACACACACACACACGCACTCACACACACACGCACACACACACACACACACACACACACACACACACACACACACACACACACACACACACACACACACACACACACACACACACACACACACACACACACACACACACACACACACACACACCTCTCTCAGTCCAGTAAAATACATCCTGAATCCAAATGAGGTCACAGCCTGCAATATCTTCCCTATCAAACCATTAGCCTTTGCCCCTGGGGACAAGGGAACTAAACAGCTCTCTGCTATTAAAGGGCATTGTACAACTCCAGATATCAGGTCAATGCATTAGCATCCACCTCCTGTAGGGGCAGTGGGGTAATGTATTATGGCATGCTAAATACTATGCTAAATTATCTTCTTTTTGTTCCCTTATTCTTTTACTAGAATTTCACACTCTTGCTCTTCTGCATTTTCTATCATGACTTCATGCACAGTGTAGGACACTTCATAATTATTTCCACATATCAGGTCATGTTAACCTGATGCAAATCTGTGTTCATGGGCAGAAGCAGAAACAGATGCAAACAATGTGTAAATATGCAAATCGGAACTCATGCGCCTCACAGCTGGAATGGAGGACCTACAATGAGAAAGGCCCCGTAAGAGGTTGATTAATCATATTGTGCAGCTATGAACTTTTAAATAAATGACTCATGTGCCCTTAAGTGAAAGAAATAACCCCATTTACTATCAGCTGCACCGTCCTTCACACCACCCGCTGCACTGTGAACATGCTTCATCATGTAATTCAATCAATATCCACTAAAAATATACCCAGATGCAGCGGACACGGCGGAGAATTGCATTAGGGAAGCTTCGAATCGCAGGTGTCGGCATCAGTGTTTGAAAAAAGAAGATTTTCCCGAGTGATTCCCTCTGTCAGTGGAAGGGTTGGACGCTGACATACATAGATGTGTGCTCCCTCTCTACTCTCCCCCTCTTCCCAGCTCCACTCCTGCTGCAGTTATGTAATGAGTGTGTTACGAAACCTTACATTGGAAAACACGAGCCCACTGATCAGAGCGCACACACACACTCACACACACTCACAAACACACACATCAGAGTTCTGTGATTTTAACCCCCCTTTGGTGTTTGTGTGTGAGCGAATGCAAATGTCACCGTAGTTGACAAAGGTGGCTGTGTGTTTGCACGCGTGCATGTTTGTGTGTGCATACCACAAATTAATTGAATACATAGGTGTAAATCTGACCATGAGTGTGAGGCTGTGAAAGTGCACGGAGCTCGCAAATAAATTATTTAGTATGTTTGTGGGTAAGCGTGTGTATAAAACACATAACTAAAAGTACAGAAAGTAAATAATGAGGGTTCGTAGTTGCGTGTTGCAGTACAACAAGCGGGAATACTGGGAGCTATGCTGGTCTAGAAAGGTCTATGGCAAGAGAAAGGGGGATGGACACAAAGAGAGATGTAGCCTATAGGATGGAAAGGAAAGAGAAAACAAGATAAGGCAAAGCAGAGATGGCTAAGATGGAGGAAGGAAAAAAATGCACTGATAGATAAATATGCTGATAAGCAGAATTGGCTACAGGCATATCCTGTCACCTCTGGCAGAAAGACTCATGAGAGGAAAGAGCTGTAAAACGAGGTGAGCTAATCAGTCAGCTGGAAATTTCACTAATAAGACACAAAACAGACTAAATACAGACACTTCATTCTCTTGTGCTGACAAGATTAAAAATTGTATAATTGTATAAGCATGCATGACCAGACATAAAGGATAAATACAGTTTATTACAACCTTGGCCTTATAGTTTTGGCCATCATCTTTATCAGTTATGATAATGTATGTAATCTGCGTACATGCACAACTACAGCAAGTGCAATAGGTCAAAGACCAGCTAAGAACGCAGCCTGTGAACTGTGATGGACGATTACAATGGACAGATTTGGTATTAATTTTACTTTTCGCCTTGTGTTTCTTGCCTTGCTTTTTAGCATTGTCGCCTCATTCCGAAATCTCAGAAAAGAACTTGTTAAGTATAATATTGCAACTGATAGAAATCATGGGCAAAACTACCAAGATAAGACTGAAATTGTAATATGCCGATATTATCCCTTGAAGAGCAAAGCCAGACACGCAGCCCTATAGTGGCAGATTCCTTTAAACAAAAGCATTTCTTTCTCAGCAGAGATGCTGTAAGGTCTATTTAATGAGGACGAGGAAACGAGCAAGCTGTCTGACAATACCTTGCATCACACAGTGCCGGGCTTATTTAAACGATGATAATGCTTATCGCTTTTTTTTTTTAAGGTTAACAACTCAGAAAAGACTTTGATGTCTCTCTCACTTCCAGTGAGCGTCTAGTATCTTGCCAGCAAAAGGTCAGCTGTATTCCCCATCAAACCCTCCAAGTGCTTATGTAACACTGTTCCATGTAGATTGAGTTGAGATACGGGTTATACACTGGTTTATCAGTGTGAAAGGAGATGACTATTCCATGTTGGGAAATAATAAATTATCAGCAGGTCATGAATGCGTGAGAAACAACAAATGGGAGGCTGCGCTTTCACACACAAAATAAAGCAAGCCTGCACACGTGTGAACTGAGTTACTGTTGTGTGATAGTAAACTGGCAGGAGAGCCAGGTTGCCCAGTTATGTAACGTGTTTCTGTCTTGCTTGCGTATGCGCACGCACGCACGCACGCACACATGGGTTATGGACAGAAAGGTTTCAACTAACGTGTCTGCATGTTTTAATGTTTCAGAGGGAAAGGAAGGTCTCAGCTGAACTGAAATTTCTCATTTTTCCTACTTATCTTCCTCCATTACCCATTCCCTTAAGTATATAATGTCAGGCTTCAATATCTGCAGCTGTCGTCCACACTCTCTAACTCTTCTCTCCCTACTTTCTTCTGCTCAGATTTAAAGTTTGAGTGGTTTTATGTGGCGATCTTTGCAGATTATCACAATTTCTAGCCCAGCTTACTCATGACCTGACCTCTCTTTCCTCGCATTCTTACAAAGCCCTGGCCTTCATTTGAAATCACTCAGTACGGGGCCCATCCTGCTTAAGTGTCATTAGGTAGGTGGCTGATAATTTTCTCTGAACTCCCCAAAGAGGAAGAGAAGCAAAAAGAGAATTCCCACAAAAGGGCCAGATAGTATAGTACATTAATATTAGTGTCCTATTCAGCCCTCCTCTGTGCTCACTGCTTCCTCTCCAGCCCCTAGACTGGCACATCCATCCCCTGGCCCCACCCACAGCCCTCCACATGCCTCCAATGTGTCCTCAGCACAGCCTGTGCCATCACGCTCAAGGATATGCTGTTGACAGCTACGGGTCACTGTAGTCCAGGCACAGGGTGGCACACACCCATGAATGATGCAGTACTCGCCATCAGTCCTACAGTACAGCTCTCTCACTAACACATGAGGACACATAATCAGGCTTGATCACGGGCAATGCATGCACAATGACACAAAGGCGGGCCGCAGCAAGTAGTGAAGATGCAATTAAGGTAAATCCCAGAAGCCAATAAAGAATGTAAGTCAACATTGTGATAGATTCTCTGCCTGGAGAGGCCTCCGCTCCTTTATACTTAGCCTGATTCAAACTTATTTTTTATGGATCAATGGTACTCCAGTTTAGTGCTTCAACAATAAGTCGATTTGTGGATCGACACAAAATGAATATAGCTTATTGTTTAACATCTTTGATAACTGATTTTTTATTCTACTTACATAGAGTTTGGGCACAAGAAAAGGAAGATAAGAACGGTATAAATCGATGCAGCAAAGGCCAAGATGTCCTGACTTTTGGTTCCTCCTATGAATCAAGTTTTGATTTGCTGCATCCTACACAACCCACAATGCACTTGATAGCGTTAGACTTTCCCTGCCTGGTAAATTCCCATATTTATCAAACTCCATAGCCCCAGTTTGTGAAGATCCAAAGGTTTTACACATGTGCAGTGAAATGCAGGTTGGTATGCTCTTCATCAGACTATGGATAGCTCTCTCCAGAACCACAGCAGACCTTCTATAACGGTTTTCACAATGACTACTACTTCATGTGACAAGTAAACTAACTTTGTTTTGTAAAATTGGTGGAGTGCCCCTTTAGTTCCAGCCTCTCAAATGGGAGGATTTGCTTCTTTTACACCTTTAACTGGTCAGACAAAATAAGCTAATTGAAGACACCACCTTGGGTCTGGAAAATGGTGATTGGCATTTTTCACTTTTTTCTGTCATTTAATATGGACCCAAATGATGTAAGAAGTTTCTCAAACACACACATTATCTCAAAATTCAGGACACCGAGGGTTGCTCATCAGCAGCGTCACTGTGTCACTTCAGCCTCCGCATTCTGTCACTCAGCAGTTGCTAATGGCCTGTATACAGCAGCAGCCTGTCTCTGCAGCACTCTATACAGGCTTGATAAAGTGCGGCGCCCTAAACTGTATGGGGGGCTTAAAGAGAGCGAGAAAAGAGAGGGGAGCGATGTATTGTCGTCTTAAGCACCAGTACAATAACCCCCTTCCAGACACAGAGGTTTAGGCTTACCCACCTAGCATTCAACCCCCCTGGGAAGTGCATCAGGGGAGGGTGAAATGTTAGAGCCAGGGATGAAGGGAGAGAAGCGATAAAGGAGCAGGCTGACAACACCTCCCTCTGATACCGAGGCTAAAGAGACGAGATGAGAACGGTAATTGCCAAGCCAGTGAAGGATTTTTAATGTCACGCAAAAGGTGAGAGCTGAGTGTGGTGAAGTGTACATGCACGTAGGCACGTACACGAGTTTGTTGTGTGTGTGTGTGTGTGTGTGTGTGTGTGTGTGTGTGTGTGTGTGTGTGTGTGTGTGTGTGTGTGTGTGTGTGTGTGTGTGTGTGTGTGTGTGTTAGGGCTGGGCAATATATCGATATTATATTGATATCGATATATGAGGCTAGATATCGTCTTCAATTTTGGATATCGAAATATCCTTATATGACACAAGTGTTGTCTTTTCCAGGGTTTAAAGGCTGCATTATAGTAGAGTGATGTACTTTTCTGAACACACCAGACTGTTCTAGCTGTTCCATTATTTACCCGCATAGTTATTATATCAACATAACTGATGATTAATTATCAAAAATCTCATTGTGTGCATATTTTGTGAAAGCACCAATTGTCAACCTTACAGAATCGCCACAATATCGATTTCTAGGTATTTGGTAAAGTACATCGGGATATTTGATTTTCTCCATATCTCCCAGCTCTAGTGTGTGTGTGTGTGTGTGTGTGTGTGTGTGTGTGTGTGTGTGTGTGTGTGTGTGTGTGTGTGTGTGTGTGTGTATGTGTATGTCACTGATTAATTAGCTTGCAGGGACTCCCCCCTGTTTGTCGCCCTGGGTTTCCCTGTTCATTTGTACCACTGCATTAATAATGCCTGTCACTGACAGAAATGGAGCAGGGACATTTTACATTTAGAACTCGCCACTCTCAATCTTTCTCTCCTCGTCATTCTCATGGTCCTTTTAACAAGCTCATAGTCATGATCAATATTGCCTTTAACCAAAAGTGCCTCCCAAAGTGTGTGCCATTCTCAATACCGGCATCAGAAATTCTCTTTTAATAAATCTGACAGACTGCTGTAGCAGTACAGCAAGCAACAATGTCCAAAATCAGTCCCTTCACATACAGTAGGTAGGACCAAGCAGATTATGCTAATATAGGGACAATGAACTCCACCTTTACAAAATCAAAAAACATTCACAGTTGAACATAATAGGCCTACGTCATAAGCACAACTACAGGCTATTTGAATGTTTTACCTGACTGGAAAGTAAACATGCTAAACTGAATTTCCTTCTGTATTTCAGCAATCCCTCAATCACTACTAATCTTGTTTAATTTCTGTATGTGACACATTTAATTAGAGTTTAATCTTATTTTTGACACTCAAAAAGTGAGGCATTAATGGAGACTTTGCAACAACTCCACTATCCCAGCCTGAAGGCCAGCATGAATGTCCATTATAGGAGGACATTTAAAAAAGGTCACAAAAGCGCAAAACTGCAAAAGATAATCAGGTGGATTGTTTGTGTCACAGCGCTGGGTGAGATGGGATACGATGACATTTGGCCATTTTTAGCATTGCATAAATAACTTCTTCCTCATTCATGAGCTGTGTAAAGTGTGCATTATACAGCTCTAAAGACCATGGTCTTATTTTACAGCACTGGAAACCCAGAGGAATTTAAGCATCAATTCTGAAGGGAGTCATAGTGTCAGAAAGCTCAAATAAAAAATAAAAAAAGAATAGTAATACCATTAAGTGTGTGTGTGTGTGTGTGTGTGTGTGTGTGTGTGTGTGTGTGTGTGTGTGTGTGTGTGTGTGTGTGTGTGTGTGTGTGTGTGTGTGTGTGTGTGTGTGTGTGTGTGTGTGTGTCTCAGCCAATCAGTCACTCAATCATGACGTCTTTTATCACACATTCATTTTCAACAACGTATTGATTTATTAGTTTTATGGGGAAACAAATCGTATGTATCGCAATTTCTTTTTTTTTGCGATGATTTTTAAAATGTATTCTTTTCCCTACAATCGATATCTATATCTTTATTTTTTATTCAATGATTCACCTAAATATTTTCTGTTTATACAGTACCGCTGACATCATAATATCTGTTATAAAATAAAATTATGTGTTATGTACTTCTTTACAAATGAAATAAATGCCAGACTGATTAACATGTGATATGCATTATTTTTAGAAAACAATTAGTCTAGTTTTTAGAATGTCTCGTGATATATTGTGTCTAGAAGTGTATTATTCAACTTTTGATTTTGTTAGAGAAGGAAAAGAAAATCGCAATACTCAATACTATCGGATCGCAATACTTCTAGAATCACAATAAATGAAAATTGCAACACAAATCAAGTCGGCACCCATGTATCGTGAAAAAAATCGAATCGGAACAAAAGCATACCGTCCCAGCCCTAATTAACATGGTAACACATAGCCTACCATGCATACATTTACATTGTTCTAAAAGATACATGCTCACTTCAACCTCGAAAATATGGCATGTCAACTTTAGTTTTCCCCTGTATGTGATGGGACTTTATGTACTGTGTTCACACTGAGCATGTGCTACCAATCAACGAGTAGACAGATTCCTGAGTAGAGCAAAGCAGATTTAAGTAGGCGGCAGCAGCATTTTCATAGATGCGTTACAAGAATAGCAGTGGGGTGAGCAAGAGAGAGGGTGAATACCAGAGCAGTGTACTGTACTACAACCCCAAATCAGAAAAAGTTGGGACAGTATGAAAAACACAAATAAAAAAAGAAAGTAGTGATTTCTAAATGTACTTTGACTTGTATTTCATTGCAGATAATGTGAACACAAAATATTTCATGTTTTGTCGGGTCAACTTAATTTCATTTGTAAATATACATCCTTTCCTGTCATTCAGACCTGCAACACATTCCAAAAAAGGTTGGGACAGGAGCAATTTAGGGCTAGTAATCAGGTAAATTGATTAAATAATGATGTGATTTGAAACAGGTGATGTCAACAGGTGATTGTAATTATGATTTGGTACAAAAGCAGCATCCAAGAAAGGTCTAGTCCTTTAGGAGCAAAGATGGGCCGAGGATCGCCAGTTTGCCAACAAATACGTGAGAAAATTATTGAAATGTTTAAAAACAATGTTCCTCAAAGAAAGATAGGAAGACATTTGCTTATTTCACCTTCAACAGTGCATAACATAATTAAAAGATTCAAGGAATGAGGAATTTCAGTGCGTAAAGGACAAGGGCGCAAGCCTAAGCTGAACAACCGTGATCTCCGATCCCTCAGGCGGCACTGCATCAAGAATTGTCATTCATCTATAAGCGATATCACCACATGGGCTCAGGACTACTTTGGAAAACCTTTGTCAAGTACCACAATACGTAGTTACAGCCACAAGTGCCAGTTAAAACTGTACTGTGCCAAAAGGAAGCCCTATGTTAACAGTGTCCAGAAGCGCGTCGACTTCTCTGGGCTCAGAGGCATCTGGGATGGACCATCACACAGTGGAAACGTGTACTGTGGTCAGATGAATCAGTATTTCAGGTATTTTTTGGGAGAAATGGACGCCGTGTGCTCCAGACCAAAGAAGAAAAGGATCATCCAGACTGTTACCAGCAACAAGTCCAAAAGCCAGGGTCTGTCATGGTATGTGGTTGTATCAGTGCCCATGGCAAAGGTAACTTGCACTTCTGTGATGGCACCATTAATGCTGAAAAGTACATAGAGATTTTGGAGCACAATATGCTGCCTTCAAGAAGACATCTTTTCCAGGGACGTCCATGCATATTTCAACAAGATAATGCAAAACCACATTCTGCACACATTACAAAGTCCTGGCTGCGGAGGAAGAGGATACGGGTACTTGACTGGCCTGCCTGCAGTCCCGACCTGTCTCCAATAGAGAATGTGTGGCGCATTTTGAAGCGCAAAATGCGACAACGAAGATTTTTTTTTTTTTTTTTAAACAATATAAATCATGAGGAACACATTAAATTATGTGCTGTTGTATTGTCTGTAATGAAATACAAGTCAAAGTACATTTAGAAATCACTACTTTATTTTTTTATTTGTGTTTTCCATACTGTCTGATTTGGGGTTGTATAATATCATCAGGAGCGTGTGTGTGATTGGTGGGATGCCTATTTTGCTGGGCGGATCGAAAACTGCAGCCCGCTTGAGGCTCCTGTCTGAACTTGTTTTGCTCAATAAGCAATAAACAAGGATATGAAAGTGCCAGTTGATATCACAAATACAGCAAAGCTGACACTTTTTTTTCAAACCTTTAACTGGTAGAGAAATAGGCAGTGAGTTTAATCAGTTGGCCCACTTAAACTTAATCTCTGTAAATAACTCTTAACTCTGTGACAATGCACTCTGTTGGTTGCAATTTGCCCACAAATTTGGCCCAGCTGATTCAAGTGTCTCATCCATCATAATGCATTACGCATGATGCCAGGAAACTTATTTATATGAGCAGCGTGTGGTGACAATGACACAATTTGTATCACTGATTGGAATTAGTAACCGCTAACCCCCAATGAAAGGCAGTCAAACCACTTCCAGTTTCCACTGAGGGTAGAGCACAGACACACGAATAAGCACATTGCTGTTACTGTTTGTATTTAACCTCTAATGCCATTCATTATCAGAAGCTATGAAGGACTTTCGTAGCTTAGCTAAATCTGACAACGAGCCACTGGGATGTCGCAGGCATCCAAGTTGTTCTGGGAGACTATATATTAAAAAAGTTGCCATGTTAAGGCATTCCTTTGATGGTGAAAAAGGAGTAATAAGGACATTCATACAAGGGAAGAGCACAAGCAATAATAAAAGGCAAACAGTGAGTGTTATTATTTCAATTTCAGCTATTCTCCCATTCCATAAAGTATTCAAAATGCATCTGATGGGCAGTAGTTGCCTCGGGGTAACTGAGAAGGAAGTTGTCCATGAAGACAGCAGCTACAGAGTCAGTTGTTCTTTAATCCCACAGTAGAACAGGCCACAATGTAATCAGACCCCAGATCTGTGGTTAAAGTTACAAGCAGTCTAGTTCAGAGAAGAGAGAAAGGAGGGAGATACAGAGAGGAAGCCTTTCACACAAGCAGAGTGAAGGGGGGAGGGGGGGAGGGGGAGAGAGAGTAAGAATTAAAGGGCCGCTCTCTCCAGATGATGCACAGGGACAGGACGAATGAATGAATGAGATTGTGATGTTGTTGCACATTCCCCGGGCCCCACGTGCTCACTTTTCTCTTTCTTCTCCCCCCTCTCTTCTTTCCTTTCCTTTTGTTTTGTTTAAAATTTAACAAGGTCTGAAACAGTGGAGGGCTGAAACGGGCATCCGGGGTGTTTTGGCTCAGCTTCATGTCACATGCAGGGGCCATGTGAACACAGTGGCACTGACAGAGAGAGAGAGAGGGGGGTGGGGGCAGTGAGAGAGAGAGGGATAGTGAGGAAAAAAAAAGAACTATAGAGGGGAAGTCTTTAACCAGAGGGACTGGGAAGCAGTGATAGCTAGAAGTAGAGTGAGAGTTAATAAAATGACTGTATTTATGAGAGGCACACCACAGACAAAACAGGAACTAGTAACAGAATACGAATGACTGAAATAATAAGAATGTGCAATAGAAAACAGAATAGCATGGAATGAAGGACATCACTTCCTGTTACAGCAGGTGACAGCTCCACGTTTTTTTTCCAGGGCCTGGGTGATTATCACACTGCACAGTTAAAAGCAGGAGACAAGCAAATTGCCATGTTAATGATTGAGATTGGCTGCACGTGCAGTGATGTCTCCCTAGGTCTCTCTGGACTTTTAGTTTCTCTCAGCCCTTACTGGCCTACCAATTTATTAGGTACATCTGTGTGATTTCATGCAATCCAATATTAACAATCCTGTAATAAACCCTATGGTTATGAAGCTTATAAAGTTTTAGGGCTAGCCTATTTGTTGTTTTTTTGGTTCAGTTTTTGAATTTTAGAAGTACCTCTCTATACAATGCATTCCAAAACACAGTGGTCTATTAATTTAAGTGCTACACTTACGTACATTTTTAAATTAGTTGTACTTGAATATTTCCATTCTTTGCTACTTTATACTTCTACATACAAGACATATGACCACATTTTAAAATATGATACATTGTTATAGATTAACCCAGCCAACAGTATATAAAGTGGTTAAAATGAGCTCCAATCTGACCAGCTGCAGTCTGTCTGCTGTTTGTGTTAAGAGGACAGCACACAGTGGGTTTTTAGAGCATATTTGCAGAACGCAATGCATTGAACTATGAATTATAGCAGCTTAAGTATATTTTTATGATAGAACTTTTACTTGTGTAAATGTTACTTGTGATTAAGTATTTTTACATTGTGGTGTTGCTACTTTTACTTACTATTTACTTACTTTAAATTATCTGAATACTTCTTCTAACACTGGCAATACAGCACCACCACTTACAAAAGACTCATTTGTTACACAAACTTACACAAAGATAGGATTTATTCATGCCGGTCTACTGTACTACATTAGGCTGCAAATGTGTAGCTATTAAACACAGTGTAAGATGCTGAAAAGGTAGCAAACATTTGGGAATTGCAGCATCTAGCCTGCAAGGCAAGGCAGCTTGAATGCAATAATGATGTGCTGTGGATATACCTTCAGGATCAAAGTATGGTACCTGTGCATTGACCACAGTGTTCTGCAGTAACTGCGCAAAGCATGTACGTCTATGGGCTTGTGGCAGTGTCCTTCTGTTTGCTTTCAAATCCTCTCTCTAAAAAGAAACACTTGCCAATGAGGAAGTATCATTCTTGTGCTTCAGCCTTTTTGGATGGAGATGAACTTTAAACTAGGTCATTTCATATCACCAACTCTGCCGCTTTCTATTGGAGCAGAGTCCATAGAAACAAGCTCAGCGCCTCCCAAACACACCTTATCAAGCTGTGTCCAGATGACACAGACAAAGATTCGGGACAGTTTGGTAACGCTTTGAATTCCTTTCACAAAACAGCCTACTATTCGATAAACACTTCATCTAGGCTACTTGGCCTTTTGTATATGCAGTGCAGGAAGGTGCCTCTGTAAAAACAAAATCACAAATAAAACAGCTGCCCCAAAACTGATCCTTTTGTAATTACTAAATGTGTGTTAAAGAAAATTAAATTCTAATACATTTGAATTATAAACACAATGCAAAATAACCTCTCTGGAGACTCGAGCTTTGTAAAACAAATAATTGTAAGCACCACTGGAGCGCTGGCATTTTAAAACCTCCCATCCAGGAATTGACACAGTTCTGTCCTGTACACAAGCAGGCAAGCAGGCCGTGTGTTCCCTAATCGGAATGCTTGGGCCTCTTTAATGCTGAGAGTTGCAGATGTTGTCTGGTATTAGGCTGTGCTGCTGCTGATCAAAGCTGCAGAGAGTGAGCCCCTGCTGGCCTGCCTCTAGCCCCCCCCCCCAATCCCTCCCCCCTTCATACAGTATGGCGAGGGCAGGGATTGGTGCTCAACTCGGGTACAGTCAGCCTACTCCATGACCCCACTGAAGGGGGAACCTTTTCACTGCCTTGGCTCGTGAACACCAGATACTGCAACCCTCCGAGGTTTCTGGGTAGCATTCGGCAAGGGCAGTTTGACAGACAGCTGAGAGGCCGGGCTGCTCCCATAAGGCAGGGTGCTAACCTTCTCTACCCCCTCTCCCAATTCCCTCATCTCAGAATGTGCTGCCAGGCAGACACAAATGACATATCAGCATGATATTGTTCAGCCTATATTATTTAGCTGCTAACCACAAATAAATGATCATTTCAATTGCATATACTTCTGTTACTTATTTCCCCAGGGGGCATGAACCAAACACAACTGTACGCCACAGCAAGCACATTCACACACAGAGAAGACAGTAAGAAGAGCACTAGACCTGTAGAAATAATAACCTGAGCCGTTAGTTTTTTGCCTTTTATTATTATTATTCATATTTTGTAGAGACAATTATGAGGGTGACCAGTAATTCTTGGGAGTGAAATGCAATACGCTAGGGAGAGATAAAGAGATATGGGAGGATAAATGGAAACTGTCAGATGGTGTGAGGGAGGAGATGCGAGGAAAGATAGTGAGAGAAGAGGGAGGGGGATCGATCATGAGAGAAATTGAGAGAGAGGGAGGAAGATTTGCCGCGAGAGGACGGTGGGAGGATGTCAGCCAAGAAGGCAATCTATATTAGACAGAAAACAGTTCCCCTGGCTTTAACTGCTACACGCTCAAACCACCTTCCTCTCCATGTCTGCCTCAGTAGACACACACGTGTGAATCCTCAGAGACACACACACACATCCAGTTCCACGCTGAGGCCGTATGACCACATTTCATTTAAGACCATGTCTTACACGTGTGGCTCGCACGTGGAGATATGAAATGCATAAATCTATTCTTTGGTTGCACGCTTTTTATCTTGGGCGCACACAACGCAAAAAACCTCAGCGCACACCGACACATGCGTATTGGATTTGAGCTCTAGAATGTGTGAAATCTGATTACACAATTACATAATGACTGAGCAATAGGCCATTTAGAAAGACCATTAGCTGCCAGGCGAGGACATGGGTGTGAGAAAGGATGAGGCAGCCTAGTGCCTCACTCCTGCAAAGTCCTCCCAGGACTGTTAGCGTACATGGAGATGCCGTAGTTTTGGTTAACTAAGCCACGTTTTATAGATTCAAGTCCAACTGACACTCAAATACTGCAACTCATGAATCCCTGGAGACTAGTAACACATCATTTGAAGAGCGAACTTCATTCAAACTAAGCTACTAGGAGGGATCCCCATATAGCTATCAGGATAACCAGTGACCAACGATAAGAAACCAACAAAAAAAAACAACAACAAAAAAACAATGACAAAATTTGCACAGACTGTTCTCCTTCTGCCTTTAAAATGTTTTCATAGAGATGCGAGTGTGGGAGCAATCTGGTGCTCTGACTGTACGAAGAAAGCAACGTGGCACAGCCAAAACAGAGAGAGTGGTTTTTCTGCTTAATAGCTGCAGCAGCCTGCTGGACAAAAATTGGGAGCTTCATTAAGCCTTTAAACCCTGCAGAGTGCTTTAAGTCATCACGTCACCAACCGCTGCCTCCTCAGAGAGGGCCCGAGGTACGAGTGGAAAGATCTGCCACTGAGATTCCTCAAAGCTTTTAGAGTAATTTAACTATTAATTAGTAATCTAACTATTCCTTGTCTTCTTAAAATGTTAACATCTTGTGTCTACATGGAATACAGACATCCTATCAGCAGGACTCCCTGGTGTTTCCATTACTCATGCCTCTGTTGAGATGTTTCTCTGGTTATAGATTGAGTGCTTTTATTTGATTGCTTCTATTGATTAAAACCTTCATTTGAGTAACAATTTAAAGCCAAATACGTATCACAGCCATATGTGTATTGCAGTTTTATATTTCTATGATGTCATTTGACAATACACAATATCGTGTTTTTATTCATTTTTTTAGTCCCCTGCTAGTCCTGTGGTCGTCTGCTAAACGTGACCAAAAATTAAGTTTGAGAATGAAGCGGCTCTTCACTCTTGTGAGAAACGAGAGACAATTTATAGAGAAACACAAACAAAGGAAGCAAGAAGTGAAAAAGTATGAATACTCTACTGAAAGTACACATTTGAAAGGATATTTCTTTTTTTTTCCAGTCTCAATATGAACACACTGTTTTGGTTCTTAAAAAGATGATAATCTGTCATTTAAAGATGCTGTGGATTTAAGCAGGTGATGACAATACATCATCTTTGCAATGTTAGCCTTAGAGCTGTAGTGCAGCTAGGCCCTAAAGCAACACAATAGTAAGTTATTATTTGACTACTACGTCATTTAAAAAAAAAAAAACGAGAAATAAGGTTTCCCATTACTAATCGCGATCACAACTTTTGTGAAATTATAACTTTCACCAAAGTATTACCATAAATGTGCAAAGCTATAAAACGTGTAAACAGAAACATTCAACAATTTTGTTTTGTTAAAGCAGAGCCATTATCTGCAACACTCCATCTGCTTTTATTAGTTCTGCATGAACAACTCTTCCTGCCAAGTTCACCTTGCTGGCAGATACTGAAAACAACATGGGAAATTACCTGAAAATTGGGTGCAGCATGTTGAAGCGGTTTTCGACCCTGACTTTGTTTCACAGAAGCTTGAGCTATGAACCTGAGTGGAGCTGAAAAGGGATTAATACCGTGGCAGTTTCCAGGCCAGTATATGCCAGTGGTCATTATTTTTAGTGGTGTTAAGATTAGCCAAATCTTAACACCACTTTATATTAACATGAAACTGCTTTTAAAAAAAACATGCATTTCAACTTTAATGGGGTAAGTAGAAAGCTCACAAAAAGCAATGGGTATGCTGAAGTTCATGGATGAGAGTTTTTGCAAAGCTGAGTAGCCTAATGAATCTAAATAATTGAGTGTGGTGCTTTGGTTTGGTTAGGAACTCTGGGTCCTCCACCTCTCTAGGGAAGCCCTGTGCCCTGTGCTTAACTGTATGTTAAGGTTCAGTATGCCATTTCCTTTTCTCGCAAGTCTCCACACCCACACCCACACACACACACACACACCTCTGCATAAGGGAACAGAGCCATCCAAGCAGGGGGCAGCTTCATCACTTGAGGGCTGAGAATCTCCTGTCTCACGCCCCATTACTGAGCGACACTAACCTTTGCCCTATCCTTTTACCTGAATGGGCAATTACATCAAGGCTATGACTCAAGTGTACAGTTAGAAAAATCTGTTAAATGCTCTCTTGAGGAAGTGTACTTTTATTTACAGTTGTGGGCATTTTGGGCCTCTCCGCAAGAATGTGAATGTATTGATTATATGAGTCTGTTTTTTTTTGTTTTTAGTTACTCTTTTCCCTTGTACTCAAACTCTAATAAAGCTGGCTAGGCATTACAAGAGGCTCCTGTGTGGGCAGCTCTGAAAAGATCACTCGTCAGCCTGCCAAAGAGGACAGCGGCCCTTTGATCTAGGCAGCCTTCTGTACGTGTGTGTGTGTGTGTGTGTGTGTGTGTGTGTGTGTGTGTGTGTGTGTGTGTGTGTGTGTGTGTGTGTGTGTGTGTGTGTGTGTGTGTGTGTGTGTCTCTCTCATCTGGCCACTGCAGAGTCTATGCACTCAAACCATGACCTGAACCCTTCAAAGTCAAACTGGCCTCTGCATTGTCCAGAGGATCTGGCAAAATGCATCTTAGCAACTGTTCGACTTAACAGCCTCTTCCCATCATTCTCCTGCTTCCCAAATCCTGCTGAGTGCTGAGTACCTCTTCTGTCAATCTTTTTTAAGATACAGTACATTTTACTGGCCGCTCATGTACTTAATGTCATCAAAAGTTCTCAGTGCTCTTTTTGAGCGACTGGACAATATGACAGTTTAGATACTGGACTTCCTGTATTAGAGGCCTCTTTGCATGCACAGGCACGCAGACAAAAAGGCCCTTGGTGTGACTGAGGTCTACAGCTGTGGCAGCTGTGTCTCAGTCAGCCAGCAAGTCAGCTGAGACTGGCCCTATCTCCACTATCTAGGCAGGACAACCATTCAAAGGCAGCGCAACATGTGTCGCTGCGGTATCCCCTCGTACACCGCGTCCCCCTAACCCCCTCGCTCCACTTCCTCCTCAGCAGACGTGACTGACATTCTAGACGAGCCAGCGTACATTCCTCACATGCTTCCATCGTGTAAGGAAAGAGAGGAAGAGTAGGTCAGACATGTCACCAGTCAGCGCTGCCTCCGCTTTACAGTGCATGCATCTGTGAGTGCTCTTCTGTGTCCTTCTCTATGTGACTGAATGAGAATTAGGCCTTTTGTGCAGACTGCAGCCTGAGTGCTGCGTAGTGTTATTGGCTGTGTGTGTGAGGGGCGGGGGGGGGCTGGAGAGAGCTCAGGTGACCACAGTTAAGCTGTCTCACATGGGATGTGGAGGCGTCGCCCTCGGAGTGGCATGAGAGCTACTTTTGCCCGCCTTTAGCGCCGGCTGCTACTGATGGTTGAGCTCAGCTGACTGCACAGGCTCGTGTAGGATTCATTTGTTTTTTTTTTCCCTAAATGCACATCCACCCACATGAGTCCCAGTGTGCATGCTCATACAGCCTGCCACATGATGCTATCGAAATGAAATCATTCTACCTCAAGCAAACCAGTATTCAAGAGCACAAAAAGTCATGAAGCGCATGCGACTGTGATCGTGAAAAGGAGCGCATGTGGCCATTTTCAGCTTCGTATTGAGTGACCTCTGGTTTAACAGCCTCTTGTTGGACAGGAAGTGTTAGTGCCTCTCTTTTCCATACTTCAGACCCAACAAACTGTTTCTCCTCAACTGTCCTCACCAGACACTCAGTTTCACCCCCCACCAAAAAAAAAATAAAAAAGCAATAGCAGCAGTGGTGGAGGCAGTGGCGTGGTGAAGAAAAGGGCTTCCTGAGCTTTGGAGGAGCACGTTAACCCATCTTGGCAGGCAGTTAGTTAGTGTGACAGTAGCCACACTGGATGCCAATAGGACAGGCACTGTGTAGCATCTCAATGACCAGAATTCACTGGGTACACAGAGAGGGTTTATGGTCCTCCCACCCCTACTCTCCATCCAACCACAAAGGCATTCAGCCTTTTCATTAGGATGATAATGGGGCAAAAGCCGGAAAGGGCCCCATGTCCGAGCACCATAAGTTGTGGTGATGGCTTTGTGACGATGTCATGCGTGTCCATGGGAGCACAGTGTGCTGCTACGGACCGACAAAGACAGTCCAGGACAGAAGACAAAAAAGCAGACCTGAAATTTTAAAAGGGAAGTCCCTGAGGCAAGGTCGATCTGGCAAACCAGCAGCCTTTAGACCCTGACCTCACTCTGACCCATTCATCCACCACACAGTTAAACCTGAACATGGTAAACCATCACTGGGAAACACACTCAGGCTAAAAGACTTTTAATAATAACCCTCTAAATTGCTGCCGCAGTTATCAGCAAAGGTCATGAGCTGCACTCACCTTGACTGACAGCAACTACAATGCGGACAGCGGACAACAATAGCAGGAACATGTGGGCCTGTTCTTTTCAGTCCTACAAGGATTTACATTAAGACTCTGAGCTCATGCCACTTACTGTGTGCTCCCACCGCTCTACCCTCTTGTGAAAATGATATTCTGTCTCAGCAAAAAAATAAATAAACTGTTGCTTTGCTCTATTAGTACAATGTCAGAATGCACACCTGTCCTGCCTCATTTTGTGGTTGTCAACCTGTTACAAACACTACACTAACGATCTGCAGTCCAAACTATGTAATTTGCAACAGAGAAGGCCTCAACAAGTCCCAGAATGAACAGAAACCTGATCAGGAGATAATGTGATTCTATCTGTGTGCATCATTTTACTTACCTGCATAGAAACGTAACAAGGAGCCAATTTCCGTGTTAAGCCCTTCCTCTTGAACTCTCCACGGGTCCTTAAATCCAAGCTTAAAGAGAAAGTCATTCTGGATCTGCAGAGGACTCTCATCTGGGCTAAGCCTCCTGACAGCCTCACCATGCAGCTGAACATACAGTGTGGGGCTGGGATCACAGGAATCTCCATTGTGTTCTGCTGTCAGCCCTGATTTTACAGCACCTTGGCCACAGTCTGGATCTTGGATATCAGGTGTATTACCTGTAGAACACTCTCTTGACAATGAGCCGGCACTACTGCTGGGTGGCAGGCTGCCCAGACTGTGTGGGTTGAGTCTGCTGTCTGGTCCCATATTGTTTGCCATGTCGTCTAAATGTCCTATGTTGCACAGTTTGTAGTTGGCAGTGACAGCACTGATTCCATTGGTGTGATGTTGCGAGATGGGGTCCATGCTTGTGCTCGACGCAGGAAAGTCGAGGTCCAATTCATCCGAGGAGCTGCCATACATGTCGTGGCCCTCTGTAGCACTATCAAATGAGGGGCTGAGGATGGATGCCTCTGTGCCCAGGACCATGTCATCGCTGAGGGAGTCCCTGTGCTCGCTGAGCCTGGCCCCAGAGCTCAGGTCATCAAATGCACTGCTCTCCACATCTGAGCCAGAATTTAATCCATAGCTGTCCAAACAGTTCCTGTGCTCCGAGTCATCATCATTGAGGGTCTCCATGTTAGAGTTAGAATTTAAATCTGACAGTGAACAGGCTATGTTGTCTTGTGACTCTGATTCTGGGGTGAAAAGTTTCCCATCAACGTCCTGTTGCTTTTGCCTCTCATCTGCATTCTCCATGAGCAGCAGTCTCAACCTGCCACTTGGATGGCCCCTTAATTCTGTGGATTCCAGGGGAGTCAGGTGGTTGCATTGTATACTCGACTCTTCATTCACCTTACACGGGTTATCATTATATTCATACTTCACATTGCAGTTGCCATTTTGGTCAGTCTTGGGGTTTTCTTTACAAAAAATGCGTATAACAGAGCTGGACTTACTGCAGAGTTTACTCAGACGGAGAGCCACCTCGCCGGCTGTGGTGTCCATAGTGCAAAGAACCGGCCTGGGATATGAGGGCGTCAGTCTGTCGTGGACATGTATGGAGCCCCGGTGGAGATCGGCTCTCACCCACTCGCGATCTGCGGGCTGCAGCTGCATGTTCTGTCGGTGCTTCAGCAGAGTCTTCCTATCCAGACTCCGAGTGTGTAAAGACGCAGAGGACAGGGCCGAGTTCATCTTGGCGGTGACAGCTGAGGTGGCGGCGGTGGCTGCAGCTGCGGCGGAGAGGTTTCTCTTCAAGCGCCTCCGTCTCAACAGGAGAGCGCTGGAGTTGCTGGATGAGCCCCGGCCATTAGACGCCACAGTTCGGTTTGACGCACTAACATTAGATCCCACTGAAGAAGCGGAATGAGAAAAGCTATTCCCGTTCTTTGAGTCTACGCGGGAGGGTGCCAAATGTCCACCGCCATCATCCGCTGGAGTCCCCCGGGCGACGGACAGTCCGCTGGGCTTCTTCATTAACTTGGTCGCGCCTCCATCGGACACACCATCGTCAGCGACAGCCTGCACACTTTCCATCTCTGCCAATGAAAAGTCCCCCACTCTAAATAAATAACGGTGCGCACTTGGTTACACCTACAACCACTAGCTACATTTAAAAGCCTTAAAAGCGTGCCCACCGGGGTAAATGTCCGCCAACTGGGCGGTGTTGCTGACTTATTCCACTAGTAGTCATTCACTTCTTGGCTTCCTTTCCCTGTCGGAGTCTCCTCCGCTGCTCCTAAAAAACATTTTACCGATTAAATTTGCTGCGAAGAGGCTGGGCGCGCGGAGACGTGACTGTGCGTCCCATTTGGACCGAAATACAGCGCTAGAATATGAAATGAACGTCGGCCGACCTCCTACGCAAATACTGACTGATATATATTCATGAGGACACAAGATGGGGTCGCTAACAACAACGCAGTGGATTGTGGGAAGTGTATTGCGCCAGAAAACGTCCTGCTGTCTCCGCTGCAGGGAAGAAATTATGTCATGAATACATTTCCCAAGAAGCTTTTCTTCAGTTTCAGTCAAGTGAGGCGGTGAGCAGATGAGAGGCGTAAACATAGCTCGTATAAAATGTTTTGTGTGAAGCTACAGAAGTGCTCTTATCTGCCGTGGTGCGTTATCTCTGTATGCTAACAGTGCAAAAAAAAAACTCCCATATCACTCACTGTAGTGCGCATACGCAGTCAACACGTTATCAGCTGTCAACTGTTGAATATGAGAGGAACTTTGAAATGTCATTTAGGCTAATATGGGTTCCGCTTCATTAAATTCTGCTTCATAGAAATGAAGCTTCGCTGTATGTCTATTTATTTGAGACTAGTGGTGACGAGGCAAATAACTTCAGCACCATCTCACCAGGACGCCATTTCACAAGGCCATTGCTAGATCATATGCTCTTATTCTATTGTGTTTCTCGCCATCTAGTGGCGCAAACCGCAAAGCTTGACCTAAACTTTTTCTCCTGTTGAGGACACGGCGACCCTGACCAAGGGGAAAGCTGGTGGTTTTAGTTTTTTTCAGGTCACCTTCTTTTAAACTTAGTTTAAGCCAAACGGGGTTGTACTATTATTAGACGTGCAAATCCAAATTTAGGCTTTATTGTCAAATGCTTTTTAAGGTTTGCATATAACGCTAATCCAGAACATTTGCAAACTAACTTTTGGAAAAATGGTGCTAGATATGCAGATATCATCTTACATTAGTATCTGACATTAGTTTATCTTCAAAATCATTGCCTGTGAAAATGATTAAAAAGCTCCATCTTTATTAATAATAAAATAAAACAGACATTTCATTTCTTTGATTGGTGGAGAATCACAAACAAAATGCAGATTGTAGCCTACATCTAAAGCATAAACACTTATGTGAATATCAAATATGATCAGCTTTATCTGGTATAAAAGGGTCACCTTTTCAACCCTCTTGAAGCATATAGGCTGTTGAGCATCATCATGTCACTCTGCAATTGCTCCCTGAATTAAATAAACTTCATGTTTCGATTTCAAACCCAGATCAGCATATGTTTATCAAGTTGACAAGATGACGTAATAATCAGTGGAAGGCCATTATGTCAAATATTGACTTACATTGTGTAAAGTGCTCTTTTGAGAGTGAAGAGGTTTCAAATATCTTGTATACATGGGGATTAATAACAAAGTTTATTGAAAGTGACTATAGTTAAAGGATAGTTTCACAGTTTTTCAAGTCGGTCTTAAAACAATACTCACATGCCCATATATACATATTTTGCTTGCTGTAATCATTCCTCCCGTTTATGCTGGTTATTAAAAGATCCCTTCCTATTTACATATGGGGGTGTGATTATTTGTTTTAAGACAGACTTGAAAAACAACTTCCTATTTACATTGGAGAAGGCACAAACATTGTCCTGCTCAACTGGTTAAGTTTAACTATGTCCATTTGTTTGTGTTTAGAATCATGCATTTTTAACATCTCAATGGCTGAGCAGATTATAATGTGTCACTATACTATGGCAACGGGACAGTATGTATGCCACCATACCATTGCATTCATGAATTCTCTCACGGTCTGAGCCTGACTGCGTTTCACCTGACTTAATACAGGCCTTACAGAAGAATTTGTAAATAGGGAATAAAGTATTAAATCTACAGGGCAAAACATCTGTGAAGCAAGCCTAAATGCAAATACCTGAAATTTAAAACCTTGGCAATAAGCTTGGATGCAGCCGAGTGTTAAAGTGGTGCCAGTACTATGAACACCTCTACGGCACCAATGGACATAGGCAGAACTAAGGGTGACTTTTAAAGAAATGATAAATCAAACAATTCAAATGCATTCAGAAATGGATCTTTAATTGGCATGACGCATCCTTTACATGGTATTCTGTATTTAAAAAATGAAAAAAGGAACACTTTCAAATTCGTTCAGATGCTCTACCAACATGTAAAAGGAAACAGATTATTGCTGAATTCATGTTCCTTGATTCCAACTTAATGGAAAACCTCATGCTCAGCCCAGTGGCTCAGGTTCGTTTCTTAGAGCTGAAATGAGAACTGCAGTGTATTTGTGTAAATTCATTCCTAATTATGCTCTATTGTACTGAACCTATGGATGGACATTTTCAAACAATGGCATGATGCTGGAATCCTACAGAAGCTGGTTCTAACACAAGAAATACCTCATATTTCAAAGTCTCCGAGATTAGATGACCCAATGAAATTTTTATTTTAAAAAGGAGCATTGTGATATGAGAATGACCTGTGTACAGATTCTGAGGATAAACCGCTCCAATTTCTAACAAAATCCCTATTATTTCACGTAAAATCCATAAAGTGCAAAACTAATTTTCTATGTTCCCAGGTTTTATTGGGTCATCTATCCATCACTGATCGAGACCTTGAAAATAAGGGAGAACACATTTTCCTTTGCAGACAGATGCATTCTAGTAGGTGGCCAACATCCAGTTACCTCTACTACTTTTCTTCATCTGACAAACAAGAATTTCATATTGCAACTTTAAAAGTAATGCAGTAAAAAATAATACAAATATGTTGTGTACATAAAGCTTATGAGCATTGGAATACTGGTGTAGGATCAGTGATCAGGTAACAAGACCGTTAAAGTGAAAAAGACAAAATGGTCACTGATCAGATATCAAACAAATGTTTACACACTTGGGCCCTGACCTTAAAACAGTGACCATTGTAAAGCCAAACTCTTAACAGTGCAAAGAATTTTAGCAATAAACATTTTAAATTCCTGACTCAATGAATTCACTTATACCTGTACTCGTGTTTCAAAATCGAGAGTGCATCATCGTGTTCAATTGTAGATTTGAGACTGTGTTGGTAAGCTGTTAAAAGCTGTTAAAGAGGCAGATGTATTTGGTGGCTCAGTCAAGAAAAATGCAGAAAAAAGTCCTCCTGAATAAAGCCTTCCTAAAGTAAAGTATAAAAGAAAATGAAAACCCTGAAGTGAGGCGTAAAGTGTAAGCACAGTAAAAAAAAAAAAAAAAAAAAAAAAAAAAAAAAAACTCTCTACAAACAACGGATATTGCTTAGTCAAAAGCTTATAATGACATAAGTAGAAAATAAAGTGTATAATACAATGCACACATTATGAACAAAGGTCTTTAAACACACTGCTGCAAACAGAAAAAATTATGATGATGATGATGATGATGATGATGTGGTGAGGCAGCTCTTGGTGTTCCGTTTCAGAGCTGGGACATGTAAAAACATGTAAATTAATCATTTATGATCAAGTGCCTCTATCAAAAACAAGTAAAAACTGACAAAACTTTATAAAACAGATAATTGTTGCACACACACTGGAACCAGAATATATCTGCCAGCTGCATTTTTTACATTACATTTTTAAGATTGTGACATGAATGAAACTTGGTCAAGCATGGTTCTTCTTTAAATGTAACTTTCCTTTTTCAGTATTAACAAAATGTACATTTGGAGAGAGTGTGGGCATCGCCCAAACTCTCAAATTCACAGTTAGCAATTAGATGTCAACATGGCCGGTACAGTAAGGATTGCACATAAGAGGGGAAGAACAAAAGTCAGGACTACATAGTAATGACACAGAAGAGACTCTAGGGGGTGCTATAGCCAAGGAGAAGCAGAAGAAAAAGAATATTGCACATGATTCTAATGTTGCACCCTTCCCTCCCCCCTGTGTGTCTTTCTAAGCCGTTTCCAAAGTCCCAGCAGGTGCAGTAAAGATTGATCTCCTGCTGATGTAGTGAGCTCAGAACAAGCAACTCTGCATCTTCACACAGAGTTGTCCATATGGGCTCGAGGAGTCCAGAGTGACACCATAATAACGAAGAGGGATAAAAACATGTCCACTGAGACAAGTCCACTGGTGTTATTGAGGAACCAAGGTAAGGTTGCCCTCAGTAGATGTTGAAAAAAAAAAAAAAAAACCTGCCTGAGAGCTCAGCAGGGAGGTTGAAGAGACAGTCAAGCAAATTCCATAGAGGGGCGATGTGAATCAACTGGAGTCCTTATGTGCTACTACAGTGGATGGAGTAGTGGGTGTCTGCATCTTGGAGCGTAGTACCGACTCAGTTGTGTGGGTCTTGAAAAGGCATTTCAGAAGACATGGCCTTATTGTATAAACTTGCACCATTTTACTGTCCAGCACTTAAGGTTCTCAGTGGAGGAGAGCGCCGGTCCGGCACTGCTCAAGACAGTGGTGGTCTACTATGGTCTGTGAAACCTAAAAGATGAGCATAAAAAGTGGTGTTTCAAACATTTCATCACCTCGCCTAGAACTCACTGCAGTGTACAGCCAATACCTTCAGCATGTGAATAGCTCCAGCTGTATATGAACTGATGTTAAAGGCATGCATGGTCACATGCAAATTAATGGATTCTGCACGTTACCTGGTTAAATGGCGACTTGACTCGTGCACTTCCATCTCATTGCTCTTGAAGTCGTTGAGTTCCTTCCGTATAGCTGCCTGCAGAGGACAAACAAGATGGAAATTTGAGAAAAGCTGCTGAGGCTTAGTACGCAAACGGCAGCCTCCAAGTCCTGGCTCTACCTCCTTTTAGCATGCTTCATGCATCATTTACGCCTATCTTAAGGCCATGGATGATTCTGCTGAATTCTCTTCTCACATCACAAGAGCCTTCATATTCCTCCTCTTCAGACATCGAAGAGCATGAACAACAATGATGTACAATCTGTTGCTGGTCTACTTGGGCAGTCAGCTTGTGTTTTTATAATATACAGTATGAAGTGGTGATACCATGGATTTACATAGACTTAAGTACACATAGGAAACACATTGAAATAGCATTTTTAGTTTTAAACAATATAGTTTTTTTAAATTTTTTTAGAAAGTCAAAGGTGTACAGTGTATTTAGGTGTTACAGGCTGTCAGTCCTAGGATGAAAAGCTTAAATATTACCCCAGGTTGCTAAAGATCAGAGGTACGTATGCATTTAAGGGGTTAACACCACATTTTTTTTTAAAATATCTTTTTTTCCTGGGAACAAACCAAAGCCGTCTTCCATTCATGTAGTTATACACATTCACATTTGGGACACTACTCAGTGAATCATGGCCTCTAAGTAGCACCACTGGAGCAGTGGAGGGCTGAGTGCCTCGCCCAAGGGTAGGATGACTGCAAAGAGTTTCTCGAAGTGGTCCCATGAGTCAAGGTCCCAGAAAATAAAATGATGCGCTGTGCCTTTTTTAATAAGCTTACGTCCCGTCTTAAATTGTACGTGTGACAGCAACCCGGCCGGGTGACGTCATTGCTTCTGCCATTCAGCATGACTCGAGAGAACGTCTCCAGCCTTGGAGAGTATGCTTCCGCGACAGGAGAACCAACAATATTCAAATCTGTGCTAGATGGACGAAGAAAAAAAAAAAAAAAATGGAGGAAAACATATATCTCATCAGCAGAGCCTCGCTGCGGCTGAAGGGTCCTGAGGCACTGCTTGCCCAGTTACTCGCTTACGTAAGGGGAGTTGTTGCATAATCAAAAACGCTGAATTTTCCCACAATTTGTCCTCAGGTGTGACCTGCCGTGTTCAGAAGTGTACATCATCAAAACAAAGAAGGCAGCATCACCACTCCACACAAAAATAAATAAATAAATAAATCAAGAACTCATTAAAAGTAGGGACCGCTGGGCAGTGAGCAGCAGCACTGCTCCTGGTTACCCACAACTGGGAACCAAACGGCTGAGGTGGAACTTGCCGTAACAAGCGAGGAGGAACACATCCTACTACAATTACTCTCCTGGGTTACGGTTTGCATCAGATGCGGCACAGGGGGGAGGAGGGGGGGGGGGGGGGGGGTATGATGGTGCTTGAAGAAATTTGAAAGCAGACAAGGAGGGATCTTGAGATTTTTTAAAAGATTACCTCAATTTGACTAAGTGTAAGAGGTACTTGCCTTGTCAGCTGCTGTGAGCCGGGTCCAGGGCTTATCTGCCCGCCTGTCATAGTCCTGGGCATCTGACACCTCCACGTAGTCACTGAATTGGATGAGAATTTTGGCCTGTCTCAGCTCCTCTACAGTGGGTCTCTGGCTCAGCTGGAAAGAGAGGAGAAAGAAAGAGCTGGAAAACAGAAAACTAGGTAGAGCATTCCTAGACTTCGCTGTCACAGTTAGCAGCTTCTCAGAATTTGCATATGTTCAATTCCTTATAGAAAGCTTACAAAAAAAAAAAAAAAAGACCTGCACATCCTGTATTTCTTATGCAGGTGCGTCATTGCTTTGGCATTCAGGACTTTTATTGAATCAATGGGCTAATGAATCTATCCTAAAAGAATATGCATAAAAATAACAACATATCAATTGATTATTCAAGCTAAGGGGATGAAAATCACCACCATCTGGCCGAATCAGCCAGTGCGCCATATCGACCAATATTAGCTTATCCAAGTTATCTGTAGCGGCTTTAATGACAGTCGACAAAGAACAAGAAACTACAGAACAAAAATGCCAGAGGTCATTTAGAAACAGTGACGGCATTACACAACTTGTCCACCGGGGAATACACTTCAACAGTAAAATGTTCAGTACATTTCCTGATCAAAATATGTTAAAAATCAAAAGTAAGGCATCCTTACTTACAGTGCATGCACAATGTTCTATGAATGCGTAGTTAGTGTGATATACAGTATAGGATGAGCAGGTTTGTTTAAAACTGAGTTTTTACACTGTGATGCATACAACAAATTCCCTCCAACAGCTGTGAGGTTTTTGTTTTAAGCAGCATGCCTGCAGGTGATCAGATAGTGCTATAATCTAATTGAAAGTGAAGGGAACACGCTCAACACCTCCATATGGGGCCAAAGAATTTGGCAGCCAACATGTCGAAGGGGCCAAGGGTAACGAGGACGTCAGCATCTCCAGGGGAGACCTGAGAACTACAATACCGGACCTGTAACAAACTAGATTTTTACTTCTCGCTACAGATGAGTCACTGTCACAGTGTTTGCTTATCCTGGCCAACAATTTACCCCCTCCAAATTTAGTGTGCGTTTGCACCTTTGGAGCTATTTTGGACTCACCTTTCGTGACAGCCTTCGTTTTATCTCCCTCTTCTCCTCAATCTCCTCTTGCTCATTGCGAGCTGCAGAGAAAGAGAGGATGAGCGTTATACTGCGAGTGCAAACAGTGGACTGAACATGAAATGTTTAGAAAGTACTGAAAGGGGAACAAACACTATTTGCATAATGTGGCTCATTAGATTCACACTAAACTGGATACGTTCCTTACAGCCTAAAATAGTTTCCATCATTGGCTCTTTAATGCTATTAGGCATGAGTATCAGGGGAGAAGGATTGCTTTGTTCCTTTTAAGTTGTCCCAGCGCTTTTTGGTCCATGTTTCCGATCAAGTGATTAACCCATTTTAAGAATAATCATTTCTTTCTTTTACAAGAAAAAAAATAATGTGATCACGTTAAGTTCTTACATCTCACTAACATTCATCCATGTGTTGTATATTCAGTGAATTACAGAGACAAAAAGCTCCAGCTCAGAGGAGGAAGTTAAAAGGAGACGCACGTAAACAAGAAGCATACTGGGACACTGCTCCCGTTTGCAAAAGCCTCAGCAGTCAAATGTGTGCATGTGCTCAACACATAACTGTATCTGTAGTACTACTCACAGTTTTGAATCCCACTCCAGAAAATCAAGTCCTGTTTATTCAACCTTGTATGTGTGAGTGTGATAACGAGGACATGACTTGTCACTCGTGAATTCTTTGACTTTGTATTTCCCTCCTGCACTCTGCCAATCATGGAGGAGCCTTTAGGAGAGCAGGAACTGCTGGTAAATCAGTCTTTGATGTGAGGGACGTGGAGTACCAGGCAACAGAACGGCTTCTCGCTCTGATAGTGCATGTGTTTGAGCAAAAAAAAAAAACGCTCTCTGGACATGACCCCTTAGGGAGCCCTGCCGCCTGTCTGCCTCAGATGAAAAGGCAGACCAAGGAGGAATAAAAAGAGAAATGTATGCCACTAGCTTTCACATAACTAGGTCTCTCAACAAAAACAAACCCTAAAAAAAAACAGGCTGCACCATGAAGTCTTCATGCACAAAAGGCTGCAACAAATATAGACTCGTACTTTGCTACAATGTGTTTAATGAAGCGTCACAGGGTTAGAGAGAAAAAGTTAGACTTTAAAACTGACTTTAGCAGTTTAGAGATTACCGGTATGTTAAATATATTAAAGATACTCACGTTTGAGGATGTTCCTCTGTTCCAGCTCCTCCGCAGTGGGTCTCTGACTCAAGCGCCTGGTTAGAAACATACATCCATGATCAGCACACAATCACAGGCAAGAGGTCAGCAGGGAAACACTAAATCAATACAGTTCCTGATGCAAATCAACCTACTTTACATATAATATGTAATCATCAACTGTCATTGTTCATAAGAAAATATTTGCAAACATGTTGCTGGTTCTTCTTTTGTGAGAGATGTCGTTCAGAGAAAGCTGCTCTTTTTTTCTTCCCTCCATTTTGCCCAGTATTCACTTCCCTGCTCTGACAGCAGCTCCCAGTAAGGTTATCTTATTCACATTTTGCCGCACAGCATGAGTGCTTTTACAACTGACAATCCTCGGCTTTAGAGTAAGATGCAATGTGTTAGTCCCAAACTGAAATAAATAAACATCAACTCAATGTCCCCTTACTTCCAGTACAACTTCAATGTTGTTTTCTCATAGCTGAAAGGTTGGCATCGGTTTTTAAGCTCTTGCCTCACGACAGCTTGACGTGCACTTCCCAAAAAATTCAATCAGCCATGATCAACAATGCCTCTTTTTTTAATGGAATGACTGCATGGTAATACTGTACACTGGTGCAATGCAGGGAAGAAGGCCAGTAAAAGCCAGATATTCCTGAAGACTCAGCTCTCATCTGATGCTGAATAAGGCAATATGACACGGCCACACTCCAAGTGAAAGGTTTTAACAATCAAGACCGCTAAAATAAACCTACCACACACAGATCTACACAGTCGAAGACACATGGAACACGACAGTCAGACACTGTCCCCACCACATTTTCTTCTTTTCTGCAACATCTGAAGAGATACATTTTGCACAGATTATCTCCAATTTCCTCAACTTGAAAGTGGCTGAAATGACTAAGATACCAAAAGGTAATCTCTGTGAGGTCACTCGAAGTGCTTTCAACTGGGGACTCTTAATATAGCACTGTGTCAGGACCCTGCGGTGAGTAGACCTAACAGTAGGCACTGACTGGATCAATGATTGTCTCCATCTCGTTCAGATCTGACAGCCATCTGGAACTGCGCTGCCCTGTAAGCTATTACCATGCCACTTGAGGTTATCGTTCGGAAAGAAAAAAAAGTCAAAACACTGAATCTCAGACTGGAGCTCTCCGCCTCTCAGTACTGAGCATCATATCGGCATCGCGCCAGCAAAAATGCAGCTACTGTGAATAAACATGCACAGACTGGTCAACAAACATCCATATGGATGCTCTTTTCCAAATGATTTATATCACACCCAGATTTATTTAAGGCACTGACATTATCTACTAAGAACTGCCTGCTTGTTCTCTGCAATATCAAGAGGAGAGACATGAGTATAATGACATTATATAAAGGAGTAACAAGGTTTTTTGATGTGGCTAACATGAAGAACAATTTGTTTTAAACAATGAATCAAATGACTATGTGTATTGTGAAAGCTGTCACTCATAATGAATAACCTACAAAGAATTATTGTCAAATTCTGCAGTTCCCCACAGCAGCGTTGTAGTACTCGAGTTTGGACTTTTTGAAGGTCTCATCTTGAAATCGACCACATCTGTACTCGGTCTTGTCTCGGTCTCAGATAAAGATTACTCGGGATTTTATTTCAAGACCGCTCAAGTCCGCAACTGCCTTTTGATTATTTTATCAAGGCATTTCTCATCCACTTATAGCAATAAAAGAGGTGATTTTTTTTTATAGGAATGTGGATTTTTTAGATCAATTCGAGTAATGCCCATAGTTAGCATTTTCCACATTTTATCGTGTCATGCAGTGTGGGACTCGCACTGGTCTGGTCTTGGTCTTGTCTCTTTCTCAACCCCTCAAAGTCTTGGTATTGACCCAGTCTCGATACACTCTGATCTTGGTGATGACTTGGTCTCGGTTTAGGTGGTCTTGACTTCAACACTGCCCCACTTCTCTTTAAAGAAATAGTTCAAGATTCCAGGAAATAAGAACGCACTGCCAAGAAACCGTCTCGCACACCACAACGGATCAAAATATAACATGTTCATGTGTAAGCTTTAGGAGGTGCTGGCAGGCAGATGTTTTTACTAGCCGTCGCCCCCTTCTTCAAGTATTTATGCTAAGCTATGCTAACCCTCTCCTGGCTGTAGCTTCACAATTATTGAGAGTGGTATCGATCTTCTCATCCAACGCTCAGCAAGAAAGCAAATAAACCTATTTCCCAAAATGTAAATCCATTTTCTTTAAGAGACATAAACTATATATTACATAAGTGAGATTCACAAACAATAAGCCACAGACACAGCAGTGTACTTTTGCAAGGGTAAAAGCCAAAACTCTTCCGCTGAGTTTTCTCCCTTGAGATAAGTGTCTTCAGGGTTTTCCCAGTGAATCAGGTCAATAGAAGTAAGTTGAGGTCAGCGAGTCCTAGAATAGCATTATCATAATCAATTCTGAGTGGCCTCGCACAAGCATTACAGGACACAATGCTGTTGGCAAAAAGCATGAAATTAGGTATTGTGCATCACATGACACTGTGTAAAGGACACTGTGACAGAGCTTTTTGGGAACATGACAACTAAGCAGGCAGGCCTTCTGGGAACACGCACTGTGTTCCAATCACAGTGGGGAATAGTGACTTGAGTGCCAATTTCTCTAGATTATACTCCATCCCTCCCTTGCAATCATATTTCCCACATCTCATATCTTATTATACTGTTCGGCTTTTCACCCATCCGCTTGGCAGTCTTTTCCTCTCTCTCAACACATTACATCCCCTTCATTCAGACGTGTTCAAAGAGCACAGTGAAAATCAAATGAGGCTTGTGATCCGTTGGCGAAAAACAGTATGTTGTTGGATCTGTTCAATTACTAGAATTCACATTTATGATCTCAACATATGTATACAAATCCCTGTGATTTGTACGCACTGCACCATTGTAGAGCGTGTGTGTGTAAACTGCTGGTATGAAGTGGCTTGCGTGGTGCTGCTGTGTGGAGGAGTCGGGTGGAGATAGTTTGGCACATGCATCACCGTGGTGATTCAGTCAGCGAGGGAGGAAGTCAGGCAGGAGGAAGAAAGAGGAGAAAGAGAGTGAGAGCGAGCTAGAGAGAAGACAAGAAGAAAAAAGGGGGGGGGGGGGGGGAGTGATGATACAACGCTGAAATTAGGTCAGCTCCATTTTCAGAGCCTCTTTTTAACGAGATAAAACGTTTATCCTTATCGGATGTCGAGAAGGGGAAAAAAAAATGAAAGAATATAAAAGTGTTTCAATAGAAAGAAAGCTCACATTTGCAACGCTTAGTCACAGTTCTATCAGCCGGGACATTGGGCCATCGCCAGCCCAAAGTAAGATACAAAAAAAAAAAAAAAAATGCTCGGTTTGGTTGAGAAGGGTCAGTGCTGTTTTGCAGCAACAACTGTTGCTACAGCAACATCAACCAGGTTTACTAGTTTAAAAGATGCATGTGTGTATGTGTACTACTCACCTTGTGAGTTTGGTGCCTATCTGCTGCCTAGACTCCAGTCTCTCCTCGTCTGTCTGCATGGGCAGGATGTTTTTCTCCTCCAGCTCTCTTTTGGATGGACGGTTGCTCAGCTTGATGGCCAGAGAGTCTTTCCTCAGCACCTTCTGAGCCAGAGAACCTAAACCCAAACGCCATGGTCAAACATGAGAGGGCCTGCAGGCATAAAGCCAAGATGTCGGGCCTCATTTATCAAAATGTGCTTTGACTCCCCCCCCCCATCATTCTACTGTATCTCTCAATTGTTTATCATTTTTATTTCGTGGTTTTGATGCTGAGATTTAAGTCGTTGAAAAATGTTTGAAAAATGTCCAAATATGAAATACTGCTTTACCCCATGGCGACTATTATTTTGTTACATATTACAGTTTTGTGTAACTTCAGATTTGGAAAAACAAGATTCTAAATCATGTGTCCTGTACCTTTAAGTATTACTCGTAATTTCAAGTCATGATGTGGCGTATCGAACGATTCCGTCACACATGGCCGATCACAACCTCTAAAAACTCCAACATGCTCCCATGTGAAAAACGGACACAGCTTTGCACAGTTCAGCATTTTTGCCGTGCTTTAAAGGTCAAACTAAAACTGAGTTCCAGGAGCCTTCAGGTGAAGCTAGCAGTACTGTCGATATCTGTAAACATGAGCTATTCTTACCAACAAAAAAAGAGGCAAAGACAGTTTTCCTGCCAAGGCACACTGTTTTTTTTTTTTTTTTTTTTTTTTTGTCATTTCATGCCTTTGATAACACATAAATAAGAAAAATACTATAGCTCTGTTGAAAGAAAACGGTCACTATAACGTCTGCTGCTCACTTGTTAATATGTCATCTTCATCATCGTCCTCGTCATCATCCACATCATCGTCCTCGTCCTTATACATGCTGGGCAGATCTTCGTAGTCGGACTCGTTGGGCATGTTCTCCTTGTCATCCTCGTAGTCGATGATGACAGATGGCACTTCTCTCCTGTCCAGGGGGACACACTGACCGACGCCGTGCAATGCAGAGCTAGTGGAGAGAAATGGCGATGTGTTTCTGGCCATTAACCGAAGGGGTCATGCTTATGGCCATACCATTTGGCCTTGCTTAGACAATGAACATGCCCAACCCCTCAACAGCAAAAACAGAAATCCAGTTTACATGGGGAAACCTCACATATTCAAGCTTAGCTCTATTTCACCTTTTTACAGTCAGCAAATTGTTTATGAGATGTAGTATTACTGAAACTATAACCCTGGCAAACCTTCTCAATCCAGAAAAAAAGGGATTTAAAAGACAATAATGGAGCTTCTGGTACATAGTCTAATGATAGCTTAGTGGGTTTTTAATCCAAGTATACTGTAGAGGGAGAGGATATGTATAACTCCAGCTGAATGAAACTACAATACAAAGGGCCTGAATACAGACCAAGTACAATGCTGTGCAGTCCTACACAATAACATGCAAGAGTAACTGACTATACAACTTGTATAATTCGAAAGAAGGTGTCAGAAACAAACTTTTAGGAGCCATCATTTGCATGCAAGTGCTAACCGGTCACATAATTGATAGATTTGATTAATCACAGTGTAGTTTGAGCTTCTTATGATGAGCCACTGTTGCGTAACCATTATTTTTTTTGATTTTTTTTTGTGAGCAATGTCAGGACCATAACTTCCTTATCCCTGTCCAAATGGCTTTGGAGAAAAAGAGATCCTAATGTACGAGGTTACATAATGTCCAATCCGCTACCCTGTCCCTTTTCTCCAAACACGAAGAAACGCAGCTCTTGTAAAGAGCAGCTGGTCATGTTGTGTCAGGCCAACTGCTGGAGGGACGCCTACTTCATGAGCCTGTGCCCACACATACACACATTTACTTCAAAATTAGGCCATGCTGCCCTGTGAGGCAGGGTGCTGAAATAGACCTGTACACCAGCACGACATGGCAGGACGCGACCTCAATAACACCAGGATATATTTGTATTTGGAGTAGCGGACAAGACGTCACACAATTAAACCTAATAAACAGAATGTTCTATGCTTGTTCTATGAATGTTCTATGCTTTTTGGATTAGAGCTAGTTTGGCAACAGCTTTTACTAACAATAGTGGACTTAACCACAGACTCATTCAATTAAGGAAAATAATTCTTTATAAAAAGGAAACATGTCACCGCCAACCCTTTGGGCCAGTCAGTATCAAGTTATAACTTCCATACAGACCGACGGACAAATACAGGCCAATCCATAATCCCTCCCTGCCTTCACTGGAGGAAAATCTGATTTAATGACCTGAGCACTGATGTCTACTAACCTTTCAAACCTCTGCATGGAGAGCGCCAGGGTTTTATTGAGCTCCTCGATGATGCGGCTGGGAGCATGCAAGCTGCCGTACTGAAGCTGAAACGGGTGACCGTGGCTCTGGTGAAGACTGGATAGAGCGGCGAGCTGAGAGGGCAGCAAGGTGCCGTGATATGGGGGCATGCCCTGGGGAGGGCCGCACTTTTGGGAGAGGGCGCAGAGGGAATTGGGGGACGGAGAAGGGGAGTCCAGCCCCCCTGGAGGCACACAAATCATCACTTTCTTGGGAGGCAGAGGTGGAGAGTGCTTTCCCCCGGGCATACAGGGCAACTTCATCGGCTGGCAAGAATCTAGGAAGAAAAACAAACAAGTATAACAGGACAGAAAGAAGGATTTATGGGTTAACTTGTGCTATATTGCATCAATGCAGACAGATAAACAGAGCTCATGGACGATCAGACATGGCTCAGACGTAAGCGCAGGGCGGTGGGAATTAGGCCAGGGTAATGCCACTTCCCTCTGACTGACAGATTGACAATGACAGAGAGAGCCCAGCTCACCTAACAACAGGGGAATTTAATGAGACTACTCTAATCCTGTGCACGTGTGGCAACACAGGTAGGGTTTAGAGCAACAGCAACAGCAGTCACGGCTCATTTTTCAAAACAAGTACTGTGCATAGTAAGTAATAGTAAGTAGGGCACAACACATTCTGTATATTAGTTTGGAAAAAGGGAAACTGAGCATTTACTAAGACCACTAACCTGTGCTATGGTTTGGGATCCTAGAGAAAGGTTTTGGAGGGAGAGCAGGAGGCTGTTTGTGGTAATGCGGCGGCTTGGCGGGGATATCCTGAAGGTCCCCTGAGTAGGTGACAGATTTCTTGATGGGCAGGACCATAGATGACTTAATAGAGGGCTCCTGAGTGCAGACTCCGCCGTCCATCGAGGATCGGAACTCAAAGGTTGCTAAACACAAAAAAGGTAACAAATCTGAAAATGTGTTTGACTGCACACAAGAAAGGCACTTCACCAGACGACTGTTTGAACAAAGTTGAAAAATAACTCTTGGTGCTGCGTTTTGAAACAATGCAGAGGGGCTGATCCAGAAAGCTAAGGCTGTTTAACGACCCAAGAGCCTTTTATCAGCACAAAGCAGACCACGGAACAGTGTCAGCCAAACAGTTTTGACAGAACTTTTGCTTTTTAATTCTTCAACAGCGCTGAGCCATTTGATGGTTTTTGCATGATCACATTTTAAGGCTGACAGTGCGATTCACAACGCTGCTCACATTCTGACAAACAATGTGTCGGAGCTTTCCCCCAATACTACGATTCATATTGACTGCCATTTTAAACAAACAACCACAAGAATGCTTATCCCTGTATAATTTGGAAAGAAAAGTTTTTGTTTAGGCTTTTTTAACATTCAAGGCGTTATTGTAATCAGCTGTCATACAGAAATACCTTTTAAAAAGGCCCTCTTTTTGAAGCATCTTCATGAGGAAAGAGGTAATCTATCTTTAAATGTAGCCATTAAAACGGCGGACTCTACCATCTAACTCAAAACTAGACTAGTGACAGGGTTTGGCTGGCGCGTGCCACATTAGGGCTGCAACTAACGATTATTTTCTTCTTTTTAATATAGTTCTATTTTTGGATCTAAATTCTATTTTGAGCACAATAAAGTGAAGTGTGTGGTATATATACATCAAGGGAGGTCAGAGCTAATAAAACATTACAGCTTTAATAGAAACGGTTTGCTTAGCATGGATAAAAATAACCACTGCTGATCTGTCAAGCTGTGCGCACAAGCTTTTTATTATTATGGAAACTAGATTGTCACTGGGCAGGAGAATTGAGCACACCTGGCCTAATTAATATGCATTCTAAGGAGCGGCACAGTTATTGTGCAAAAATAGAAGGAGGTAGATTTATCAGTTTATCAGTTTTGACTAATTAAATGAGCTGGACAGCATCTGTCACCTTAAGGTGCACATGGTAGTTTAAGCCAAGGAGTGGCTAGCATTCTATAAATACAATATTCCATTTATAATTGTACTTTATTTAGGTACGTTTGTAAGAGATTTGAGAAAGCTGTCTTCTTATTTTTGAACAATGTCCCAAAAGCTCAATTTGTAAAACAATAAAATATGAAAAAGACTACACATTTTCCTCATTTGCTCTGTTCACATCTTGGCAATAGTCAACGGACTTTCTTAGCTTCACCAACTTTGTTTATAATGTCCCGAGGCATGGAGCACCCTGCTGTCAGACTCAAATATACTCTCCAGCTTTGAATATGGGGCGGCTAAGGCACATCAAATCAAGATCAAAGAGTTTATAAAACCCTACTAAATTTCAATAATGAAAGATCATTCCACTAGTTGCCCCGTGCCAAATCTTGAAGAGTGCACTTCAAAAGACTACTGATTATTGAAGAGATGAAAAACTTTATAATTTTCCAGCTCTGTTCAATCAGACTGTGATTTTATTAGCTCACCTTTTTCAAAGATCTCTTTAAGCACTCCTCTCTTGATCAGCTCATCTCTGCTCTGTCGCATCGACATCTTCCTTTCCAAAGCTGAGGGGGTAAAGGAGAATAATGTTAAAGTCATTTTCATATTTGTCAAACCATTCAATAACACAAAGCAAAACTGAAAAAGATCTCGAGATCCCCGGGCAAAATAGTTTGCAATCACTAGACATGGTTTTTAGTAGATTTTGGGTGATACTGACAATACCTAGCAGTCTATGAGGGACTTTAAAGATAGCAGTGCATGGCCATTAAAATCTCTATATCCTGTGTAAGATTTTTTTCCAGCTGTTCTGGAACTTTAAAAAGGTCCCATGGAAATTTCACTTATGAGGTTTTAGAATTTGGCCAACCCATGAGAGAGAGACATTATGGCTTTCAAAGGAGCAAAGTGGCAGTTGGTGAAGGCCACACCCCCCCCCCTCTCCTCCTCAACAGCTACAGACACATAAATGGCACATCCTGAGGAAAGCTCATTGTAGGACTGGCTCTAGTGGCTGTAATTCTGCACCAAGGCTGAATTTCGGGAAAGAGACATCAGATATAGTATTAGGGGACCACTAAGGTCTCTATAAAAGCATCCAAAGAGCACCATGTCATGGGACCTTTAATAGGATCATCTTTAATAGGAGAGTTTTGTTGTTGAAAAGGTGATAGGGCAGGCATTTTTCTATATTTTTCTTATTGACAACAAATCCCATGAAAAGAGCAAAACTAATAATGCAATAGTCTATTCTTTCTGTGGCACTCGGCCCCAAACCCATTTGTTCCAACTGAATATGTAAACCTTTCAAACAGGTTCAAAAATACAGTCTTGTTTTTAAAAATGACCTTATATATATTCTTAAAACTACTGAGCACTGTAGTTTTTAGCAAAGGTTATTCAGACAAACGTAAGTAGGGCATTTGTTGGGGACTATTTTCAGCTGTGTAATACATATTTGGTAAACTGTTGAGTATTTATAGCAGCAGGACAGTGTGCTTAATGAACTAGAGTGCCCATTTAGCTACACAGTAGTAATTAGGATCAATTCATTGTTGGGTTGTCTTTTTATGACCATCACCAAACTTTTTCTTTAACTAAATGCATTTTTTTTTTTTTTTTTATTTACCTGAACACAACTGTATCACCAGTATATTATTGGTCTCTCTGTACATGTATGTGTAATTGTACATCTGAATTCTAAGCAACGTCAGTTAAGACAACAGTAGTATTAAAAATCCTGCATTTTGTTGTAAAGATAATCTGTAACTGTGCCTTCTCTTCTGACCGCCTAAAGCTAGAACATGAGACCATTACTAACAAAAGAGATGGAGGATGGAGAGGAAGGATGGAGGAGATATTCCAAAAACATTTCTCATTGTAATGCATTATGCACACGTTAACATGTCCCATTGCTCCGGCTTCTATTTTAAGGCTTCAAAAGTTAAGGATCTTAACATCTTCTGACTATCAGTAGGCTGAACAAAAGCAGTTATAAAAATCATGTTAGTAATTTCCAAATCTACCCCTGCATAGAAACAAATTAAGAATGTGAAATGAGGACCAGCAACAACACTTGAGCACACCGCGCAGAAATCTCCCTGCAGGGCTCTGTAGCTCCTGCTTAAGAGGGAGATCACAGATTGTGCCATGTGCGCTTTACAAATGACCCAGGAGTCCTGTCCCAGCTGTACCAGGGGCGGTGTGTTCAATGCTAATACATCCTTAGTGTGGATTCATGAAAAAACTGACAGCTTGACCTCTCTTTTCCTTGCCCTTAGTCACAACACAGTGGATTTAAAAGCAACTGCTGAGAGTCCAAAATTAAAAATAAATAAATAAATAAAAAAAAACACAAATGAGAGCCATACAAATGTCAGACGGGCAGGCCTCCGGGGCAGAAATTTGGATCCTCTGTGCTTCAGTGTTCAAAATATCGCCAGCAGAGTGAGTTATGATCAAACAGTATGCTCCATTATGAGTTCCTCCAGGATACCCAATGTTGAATATCACTCAATACTTCAAAGGGTTTTGGGCATTTTAGGCCTTTATTTATATAGGATAGCTGAAGACATAAAGACGAGAGAGAGGGGGAACATGCAGCAAAGGGCCGCAGGGTGGAGTCGAACCTGTGGCCGCTGCATCGAGGAGTGAACCTCTATATATGGACGCCTGCTCTACCAGGTGAGCTACCCAGGCGCCCTTCAAAAGTTTTTCAATAAAAGCCTGTTCGAGATCAGCTTCAAGCCAGAAATGTTTGGGAAAAATATGTGACCAAAATATTACCAATAGGCTACGTCAGTGAATCATCTTCACTGGTGAAGAGTGTGAAATGAAAGGGAAATTGTGCCATTTGTAGATGCTACTTGGGATGCAAGCGGCTCCATCAAAATGTGATTTCTTTTCCCACACAGACACAGCAAATTTAACATTAGGTCTAGTCAAGGGGACAGTTAGACTTATCAGACAGTTGACCCAGAATCAATATAGAGGAATGTTTCTAACTGAGAGTGAATGCAGCCCGTTCACTAGATTGTTTCCCACAAAGCACAACAGGCATCACGCGTTTCACTTCTTTCTACCTGCGCATTCACACGACAGAAAATGGAGACGTTTCTATTAATGTCTGCCACATGAGCAGTACATGGTTAATGAGAAAAGTGAACCTTGTAGTACTCTGAAATTGCAATCATTTACTAGGGATATCTGCACCTTGGCAGCCAATTTTCATAAAACTCCCACAAGCTTCTATTAATGAGAAGCAACGACTTCTTCCGTTAGTGGTTTTGACTACTGTCAATATCTGAGAATTTTCTTTAATCTTTTTTAGGATGTACATCATTAGAACACTATTTCAGCCTCTCTACCATCTCTTTTCATTAAATACAATTCCTTCAATAACACGTCATTCCAGCACCTTGCATGAAGTCAGCTTAAATTAGACTTTAACATCCATGTTATGGGTTATTTGAAAAAAATTTAAAATTAAAAAAGTTGGGTTGACAAATCTCTTTAAAAACATCAGCACCAACTCTTTGCCAGAGTAGGTAAACCCAGGGCAATAGGTTGACGCATGGCTGGCGGTGCTGTAATATGTTAAGGGATTATACTGCCGTTTCATCCAAAATGAAGAGTAATTACTCAAAGCTTTATGACATAACTGCTTTGCCATGGGATGTGCACAGTGACGCAATACCATTAACTCAAAAGCCTTTGTGAGGATATGTCTTCAGATTGACACATACTGTGTGCTCATAAAACAAAAGAAGAAATAGTTTAAAAACGGACACCACAGATGGCAGAGCATTGAGTCAGGAGTTAAAACACTGGCTAGTCTTGCAAAAAAACATTGTTTAATATTTAGTGAATACATTAATATAAGTGGAATTTCATGTTCATTTCATCAGAAAGGTCCTGGGAGAGCCAAACAGAAAAACACATTCAATGTGGATAAGAAAATAAAATAAAAAAAACTACTCGCACCAAATATTTAACTTTGACTGACTGTGATTGAGTATGATTGACTAGATCACCAGAATGGCAAATCATAAGCTGTAAATTTGAAATAAGGTCTATTAATAACATCTATTAAGTACATAAAGTGTACAGCTGAGGTACACCAATTGAAACATGCAACATACTTTATTAAAGGCCTATCAATACCAAAGAATGCAATGCAATCTTTCATATCAGTGTACGAAAAGCACAAACTGTCCTCTAAATCCCCTCGAATATCAACCAAGTTTTATTTTGGACGGTCCACCATGAGCCCAAGTGGTGTCCAACACTGCAGCCACACAAGCTGTACCAAGATGAGAAGATTAGACGCCTATCGGGGAGACTCAGCTGAGAGCATATTAAATGAAAGTGGCATATCTTAGTACAGCCAGTATTGATCTGGGAACACAACACTTAGTTTTTCAGAGAAAATATATTCCACTGCGAAGTGACCCAGATAGTTGGAAACATCCTTCCAACCCCGAGGCTCAGTAGCTCAAAGTGGAGGCTTTTACCGACGCAATTCTCTCAGCCGGAGCCTCACAAAAACTGCATTAAAACTTTCATGGAGTCTTTTATCAATGAAAAGCTCAAGCGTTAAGGCTCACACGTCAGAAGCTTGGATGTGGCTAAACCAGACCTTGATACATGCATACAAAGGATACAGCAGGTGTGTAATGTGACATTGGTTTTTCCTCTCCATGCATATGATCAATGGACAGGTAGGAAATCTGTGATGATTTTTATTTTAAAAATATGGCATTAAACAGCAGGGATATTGCGTTTAGACAACTTCTGTTAATAAAGAAATGCCAACTAATTGGATTAAAAATAAAAATGAAGATAACAGACTACCACGTGCATGTTCTTTTGATGAATCTCTGCCTAGTGAGATCTCTTTGTGATACAAGCTCGCTGTGAGAACGCACTGTGCATGATAAGACATTCTCCCTCCTTCCTTCCTGAGGTGAAGAGTACAGTATCCAGAGCCAGCCTTCATCTGCATAATATCACAACACATTCATAATCTTCTACTGTGCTCAGTGTCCAATTATCTACGACAACATCTGCATGCCCAGTGGCTGGTCTGCTCCCCGCTGGCACAGGAAACATAACCAACAGTAAGGCATCACAGACAACTGCAGAGACAAAAATCATGGATCACAGCAGCACAGCAGGAATGGCGATATTGTCTCCAATGAGATTAATATTGCAACAATATTGTAGGGTTGACAACTGGTGCTCTAACAAAACAGTTTCACAACTAGATTTGAGATAAATAATCATCAATAAGTGATTAAGTGGTTAAAGGGAGAATAACAATGACGTACTGTATGCACCCAGGATGTACTGTAATGCAGCCTGTAAAACCAGGAAAAGACAACACTTACCATAAAACGATATCCAAAATCTAAGACGATATCTAATCTCACATCACGATATTGATATATTGCCCAGCCCTAAACGTACAGCACATTTTCCTAGTCCAAGTATTGCTCCTAATAATGTGGCAGCAGTTTTCTTATAGTTGTTCAAATGAGATCATCCCATTGCAGGCTTTAAAGAGAGTAAATCAATTGGCTGCCGTTTTAGCGTTGACAAATTAAATGAGGGCAAATGCACAGCAGCATGTGTAATTGTCCATTTTAAAAACACACACCAATAGTGGGGCTACAGGTCAACCAAGTCAATACAGTTTCTTGGATGAGGCAAGCTGGGTGTTCTTCCTCTAAAACCACAGCTTTCATCACAACAAAATGCTTGTTACAAAAGGACTAAAAGTATGGAAATAATTACACTGAGCTATCTTTCTTGGAATAGGTCTGATAATAAACAAACCATCCAAAAAAGTTCTTTATCCATATAATCAGTTTCACTTAACAGACTATTTTTTTTTTATTTATTTATGCTCCGATTTAAGGTATCGTTAGATAACATGCCTGCTCAAAATCCACTCCATGCTTCCCTCTGTTGTTAGCTATTCATGTATGCATACCACTGGTTTCAGTGCTGTTCAAACCACTGAATGGAATACATTATCTGATACTTAGCCAGATAACAGGGTGCATTCATTGGACATTGGAGCAGGTGAATTTCTTATATTAAATCAAAAAACAGACACGCAAAACTTTCGAAACGCAGATGTTTTCAAAGAGGTTTTGTAATTATTGTCTCATAAAAGATGTGCCGTCACAAGTTTTCCTTTAATGGATTGTGGGTGCAAAATTGGATTAAAGAAATTTAATTTAAGTATTTATCAGTGCAGCTTTCAATCCCCTTTTAAGTGCAATGGTCCATGTGTTGACCGCAACAGTTCAAAAACCCCTGAGCCACCTCCTGTCATTTGAATTTACTGCACTGGCTTACACGCGGTTGACTTCTACTCTTCCACTGCCGGATGCATGAGTGCAGGCCACATTCCTCGTTTGGGGCTTTAAAAGTCATGTTCACACTTCTTGCTGAAATTGATGTGACAGTGTGTGCGCTGTTGTAGTGGCGTCACTGTGGCTGAAGAACCAGCCTGAGCATCGGAGCTACTTGCAAGACTGCACACCGCCTACAGCTCGAAACGACGCAGAAATTACCAATTACAGGCTGCTCCATTGAGATATGCTGGTGGGCCATAATGCACCAGAATGCTGCTATCAAAAAGGATTGAACAAAACAATAGTAGCAAAAGAATTATTTGGAGACAGCAGCATTATGCATACAAAACAAGTGGATAACAAAAGCGATGGAGAGCTTTTTTCCCCACTCAACTTCACTGTGCATTAACACCATTCTAACAGAAAAAAAACAACCTTTTGTTGCTCAGCTCTTCCTTGTCGTCCTTCGCCACAACAGTGGAGAGGCTGTTATCATAGAGCATACATGATTGCACCAATGAACAGAAAACATCTACATGATTGTTTCATCAAACACATACACACACACACACACTTAAAATACAGTGAAACCTCAAAATGTCAAGCATCTAAAACTAAAAAACAGATTTCATCAGCAGAAGTGCCAGGGGGACCATGTTAGGGCACAAACACAAACTACAGCCAAACAGCACCCTGGGAAGAATAACAGGCAAATCGTAGCTGAATGGTCTGAATATCAACCAAAAATCAAAATGAATGTGTTGTGCTTGTGGGAAGTGACGGAGATGACAAGATATCACATTAGTGATCACATAAGAGACTGACATGATCAGCGGTAAGAGAGCAACGAGACAGCTGCAGCGATGATGACCAAATTAGCCAGAGGACTGATTCATTGACAACTGGATAAGATAAAACTGAATCAGAACATCCTGTCCTGTTCAGACCGGATTCAGGTCTAGCTCATCTTCTACAAGCAAGAATTCTGCTTTCAACCCTGCAAGATGCGGTCTGACAAAGTGTCTCCTCCTATCCACCAGGCTGACAGTAGAATTCAGGATGTGTCAGCCGAGGAAAATAAATACATCCACATCTGAAAGAGATGAGAGCATGTCCTTCACTCGCCCCTGACAACGTCTGGCCTGCAAGATTAAAGGAACTCTAAAGAGACCTCAAAACATGAACCTCTAACGCTGCACTTCTACAGAACCAATTTGCCGTGTTTTCAATAACCCCGGAAACTGAAAAGAAAGTTAGTGTATATCATTTGGCCAAATGATATACACTAACTTTATTCCCAACAACCAGACAGGGTGTAACATAGCATTGTTTATGATACGCTTGGCACTTGTGTGTTTTTTGTGCTCATATTAACATACTGTAGAATTAAGAAAAGAATGTCAAGTACCAGCTGAGGTCTGCTTGAACTTCTCACTCTTCTTCTTCCTCCATTTCCATGGCTTGAGGAGGCGTCCCAGAGTGGCAAACTTGCTCCGATGACGGATGGGTGGAGTGTGAGTGCCGGAGAGCAAGGACTCAGAACGCATGGCGGCCAGCCTCTCTCCTTCCTCAGCTGTAAGGAATACAAAAAAGGAAAAGAAAAACAGGGTATAGTTTAGGTGAGGATGCAGAAGAGGCGATATTTTGAAAATCACGCAGGAGAGCCGTGAATGCAGCTGACAGGTTTGCTTACAAAGATCCAAGCAGTAAGAATCTGTGCCAAGTGGCCTCCTGGATTCCCCTTCTAACTGAATGAGGTTGGGAGAGGGTAAACAAACCTGCACATCAGATAGTATTACGCACATGATGCTCCGAGTCTAAACCGTTTGACGCTGCATCACACTGAGCGCTTGGCATTAGCTTGCCAAAACACACTAAACAGACTGATAAGCACCTCATTAAGGGGAAATCTTTCGACTGCTCATGAAATATTCACAAGGCCCTCCCCGTACATACCGTTGGATATCAAAAGCATTTTATTCCAACACGAAATATTAAATGAAAAGTGATGTTATGTTTTAAAAGATCCAAGACTATGAACAACCCCACTTACAAAACACTAAGCACCAGGGCACACACACAAATGTGGCAAAAGTTGCCATGTGCTTAAAAAAACTGAATGTAAGGTTTTAGCTGCAGAGGTATGATCATAAGGAGGTGTTCAAACTGAGATCTCCGTCTCCAACAGACTCACAAGCATGTGGACAGATCTTTTAAAAAACTGAAACTGGCAGCAACTAAACAGTGAAGTGCCTTTAGACATACCCCGCTCTTTAGTCTCCTCACTAATGTACTCAAAACTAATGTAACACAGACATTTAAGTCTTTCAAAAGCAATATATTAGGAAGTAACATGCCCTGGCAGCCAAACAGCCACCTTGCAAGAACAGAAGAGCAGCAAAGTATTCACTAAAACAACAACTTATTCTTACCTGAAGTAGAACAGCACTCAATCACACAAATGTTTCAGATTTCTGAATGTAATTTACCGCCTGCGTGTTGTGGGTAGCCGCTCATTTCCATACAGTATAAGATCAACTTGAAGGGACTTCATATTTGCTTGAGATGGGTAATCCATCATGTCTGCTTTTTTTTTTTTTCTAACTTACATCATAATGTGCAAAGATAGCGTGGTCTTGCATTGCCAGACGTCAAGATGTCTGGCATTGTCGGAGCAACTAGAACCGATAACTCAACTTGGACAACAGTGAGAGCAGAGAACATAACACCTCACATCACTGCCGAATGAATGGACCAAATCGCCGGTTATCCAAAAACAGAAACACAGAAGAGGGCACGTTTTCATGACTGGGTCAGGAACGTATGTGGTGACATCTAGCACAGCGTGTTGTGTCAGTTGTTAGTGTCACCACATTATGTCAGATCATCACCCATGACGTGCTGTCAGGGAAAGTGATGGTGGCTCGTTTTCTGAATAATTACATCACATTCATTTACGATGTTTGCCAACACGGACGTATTACTTTGCAGGCCAAGTCACCTCCCCAGGGAAATGGGACAGCAGGATAATTAACGTGACAGTAATGCAGTGGAAATCAGTCCCACGGACCATCAATTGAGTGCTCTGGTGCCTCAGAGCCAACCATCTTAGAATTCCTGCCACCAAACTACTCTATAAATAGCTTTACAGTCGATGCTAATTAATTAGGAGGTACGAAAGCTAGATAAAAGGCATGACAAAAAGAACCAAACCGCAGAGTAACATCCAACAGCTTCTCACAGTAGGATAGAGAGGATGATGACACTTTCATTAACTTCAATAAAATAAATACTTACAAACTTAACATCAGTTCACAACATCAAACACTTCTTCATAGGCCTCTAGACATCCCTGAAATATATATTATATTGACAAATGAAGCAAGCTTTTGATTTTTTTGGTGCAGTCTGAAGATGAATGATCTGTATATTGTCTACCCAAAGGGCTGTGTGTCTGTTTGTATTGGCGCGGTGTTAAATGCTACCCAATTTTTCTTTTACTGAACCATTTCAGGCAGAAAATAAAGAACCAGAATGTCTACAATTTAAGTGCATGGTGATGTAATTAAACACAATCTTCTCAAACCCAATCTGCTTGATGAGAAAATGCTCTTCCAAGTATCTAGGGTGATTAAAATGGTGTGTGTGTTTTTTTTAAAAGGCCAGTGATCATTTCATGACATCAGGCACATACTACCCCATGTTCACCTACATTCTCCATTGTTGTCACACACACACACACACACACACACACACCTAAATTAGGGTATCTTTTTAGACATAGGCTACTTTAGCTTCCCCCATTATAAGACTAATTCATATGGGTTTTTTTTGTTTGTGATGCAAACCAACAAGTAGCAATTCAAGTCGGAGCCTAACCCTTTAAGAAGTTCTGATCCAGTCAGAGGTACTTTCCACCACAGCAACAGCGAATCACTGTCGCTTTGTGTTAAAAGGTAGCCTATATACTGACCAACTTCAAATTGTAGGCTAACTAACTACAGAATATTATCAGACAAGCAGACACATCAAGGAACCGCAAAGCACATTCACTGAGCGTCTGATCTGGTTGTAAATAGCATAGCAGCCCAGAAGCGTGGCCCCACATAATGAGGGGAGCAGCCTATATCCTGGATGGCAGTACCGCAGGGCTACTGTGGGCGAAACCGCAAGGCTCGAGGCTGTAGGCTGTAGGCTACTCACCGTCCTGTGTATCGTTGCCGCGGCTGCAATTGCTGCAGATGTGCTTTATCTCTTTCCCGATGTGACAGTGGATCGTAAAGGGCATGTTATTGTTGTGGTGCGGATGGTGGCCGTGCCCTTTCTTGTTGCTGAGAGACATTATTTTGACAAGGCTGAACGCCTTTTTTTTCGGTTTCTCCACCGCTACGGGCGTTTCTAGGCACCCCGTGGTAAACCAAGTGCCGTGCATGATGGTGGGCGCAGGATCCACCGTCGGGTAATTGGCCGTCCTGAACATTGGGGACGCGAAAACGGAGCACGGTGTGGATTTAAATTAAAGGGCCATCAGCTGAGTCCTACCTGACCTAACAGTAGCAGCTTTCATCGATCCCAAATCAGCCGCTTCTCTCTGCTGTGTTCCCACACATTTACCTTAGATCCCAATAACGTGCAGCTATTTGGTTACGCAATGCAAAAAAAGAGCCGCTGCTGCTGAGAAAAACAGCCCTGCTGCCAGATCTAAGTAAGCTAATAATAAAATAGTGGGTGAGCAGCGAACAGCAGTGACTACCTCTCCCTCCCAGAGCTGTAGACTGCAGTCGGTTGTAGCTAATCCACGATTAGTGGAGCTGAGCAGTGAACGCCTGCGATTGGCTGCACGGTGCGCTCCTCTAATAGGCCAGTGTGGACGGAGGAAAAGTTGCTCGTCTTATGTGACAGAACATTTCTGTAACAGTACAACTAAATACACCAAGAGCATCATATTTGCAAAAAGAGTGAGTTATGGTGTGTTTTTGGTCTAATCAACAAATCTATTATTTAGTCAGAAGAGAGCAATAATTAATGCAATCTAATATGAAAGACTGACTCTAAGTTTATGACAATAAAACAAATAGTCCAATCAAGGGAATGGAGCCAAACATTAGACAATTGCGCAAGTCCAAAAGAGGATCAAAATACTGATGATACTGTTACTGATTTCCTTAGAAAGGTCATTATAGTATTGTAGAACATTGTATATATTGACTTCAGACTTGTGCGACTACAGCAGGTACTATACAATGAAGGGGACTGGACCAAATGTGAAACCTGGTACCTCAAAGCTAATATGTAGATTTTGAGTTGCCAACAATAATAGATTATTTTCTGTATGAAAGGAAGGAAATGAACTATGTATGTTACCATGTCAGTGATGCCAGTCAGGTGCTCAAAACACTTGATAAAAATGAGATGGTCTACTGTGATACTGTGTGAGGTCAATTTTTGTATCTACGGTTAAAATAGGTTTAGATTCAAATGAAATCACATTATTTACTACACTAATGGATAACAAACGGACCTTTTTCACAGCAGACATTTTTTGACTTGTCATAGTAGGAAAATCACAGCTGAAACTGATAACCTTAACGATGGCTCAATTCCATCAAGTGCCCCAGTAAGCTATTTCAGGGCCTCTCCTAAGTGGAATGCAGCCATCATTAATGGTTTTGAATACACCTGTGCCTGTCCTACTATGCCATGTCAACATGTCTGCTGTGAAAAAGGTCTATTAAGAGTATGTCCTCCGCATTTATCCACCCCTCTTACAGATGCAAAAAAGGCCAAAAAATAAAGTCAGTTTTAAGTGCAAGCGGCAACAGAGGTGACTGCAGAAAGGACAACATATATTTAATTTGGGCATAATAACAGACAAAAACTCAGAGAATTTAAAATCACAGAAAAGAAACACAGCAAAGGGACCATAATCAGTTATCAGAAGGCCCAATACTTCAAATGAAAGAGCTTAGCCTCAAGTAACAGCAAAGCATTAAATATCAACATCACAAATTCCAAACAGCAACTCGGTTGACCCCTTAACTTACTAGGCACATTTTCGGGGTAATTGATAACATTAATGGCCAGTTAATGAGGCGTTAATCATGGAAATGATAAGGGACCCCACGGTATTTCCAATGCCGTTTCCTACAGAGCAGTGAATGGTCGAGGGCTGGGGAGTATCTTTGATGTTCCTTCAATGAGCTGCAGCTTATTCCAGTAACATCAAAGCCCTCTGTAAAATTAGGGGCACAGGCACTTGATTTACTCCCACAACGGTGCAATGCAGCAGCTGCCCTCAGTTGCCTCTTTTTCGGTACAAAGTTTCACACTTTTGCATTCATGTGTGTTAAAGTTAGGAGAATGGCAAGAAAGAGCTTTTTTTGTCTCTGAAAAACATTTTGCAACAAAGAGTCTGAGGTTAACGGACAAAGGAGCGGAAGTCTTTGCCATGCACAAAGTAGATAATACTGCAGCAAAGTCTGACTGTACAGTATGTGTGTGTGTGTGTGTGTTTGTGAGAAAAAGAACAAGAGGCTTTAAACACTCAAGAAATGTATGTTGCTGTCTTACTGCACTGCTAGTTTCATAAACAAGGAGAGTGATAACTTTTTTCTGTTTACTCCCATCAGTGCACATTATTCTGCCTACAGACCTTGAATTATCTTTAAATGTTAAGGCTCAACGCTGGCATTGGCCTCAAAAGTATGTTGACCTATACGAGCCTACGTCTTGTTAAGCTCAATGCCACTTCGGCCTCACTTTTCTATTAGATCATTCTTACAAGAATCAGATAAGCATACAAGACAGGTCATTTGTTGGATGCCAATGTATTTTCTGTGTCAGGCAGTGCTTATCAGTGCTACAGCACATCACTTATTCGCTTAATTTATAAGAAGAAGAGGTAAACACGCATAACCTATAACTTAATTTAAAAAAAGACTTTAAAGGCTTGAAAGTGGAAATTATAAGTGACTGTAATAAGAGTAATGGACTAAAGGTGATTTGAAAAGGAGCACACTTAACACCTTTTAGTGCCACCTTTCAATCACACGTAGAAATATTGTTTTTTTTACTTTGAAATGTATTTATTTTTATCTGTCTAAGTGCAGGCTTGTGTTAGAATGGTGTGAAGAACTAATGTTAGATTTATAATGTTAGGCTTATTATATTGCACTTTGCATAATTGCCTATTACTGTACTTATATATTTGTATCTATCAAATTGCAACAATCTTTGCAATTTGCAAATAGCTTTCTCCCCTGTCCTGACCACAGAAATCATTACTTGCCTTACTTTTCCTGCCTCAGTAAAAAAAACACTGTATGATCAGATTCATCGGAGCTTGTGTGTGTTGTGGTGGTTTGAAGTTTCTTTCAGAGGTGCTTCCAATAGGTTTTTGTGTGGACCTTTAACTAACTAACTATCAGCATTACATTCTTGGATCAGTGCTGATCTTCAAAAACTAAAGTCTACTTCCTGTGGTTGACAACATACCTGACACGTGTCACAATCAAGTTAAACTGACTCAGTAAGCTCACCCAAAGCTGCTAAGAAGTATTCGCCAATCCTTTCTGACTCACCTTGGATGGACATGCTGGCTCATAGAGTTGTTGCCATGAAGCCTTATTAGTATATGTTAGTTCCTATACACTGAAAAGCAGTGAAAGTGTGGTTTCTTATACAGTTATTAGAATCAAATGTAAAATGGGTGACGTTTTACTTGAAAGAGAGTTAACAATGCCGTTTCCTATTTTGGATCCTAGTTCAAACTGGTGTCCATGGATGTGGTGCAGGTTTTAGGCAAAAGAATTGTACAACTTCTGACTGAGCAGCCTGTCACTACAAATTTGCTGTTCCTGTTCTCCCTGCAATTCTCTGTCTCTTCCCATCTGTCATTCTCTCTCTGCATTATTATCTGTCGTACTCCCTCGCGCACACACAGTAGGCTACCAGATTTCCTTGACACAATCTGAAAGAGACTTAATAAGATGGTATAAGTGCAGTGCCTTGCCTTTTCTACTTTTGATGTAGGGAAATGTGAATGACAGTTACGCAATGTTAATCTGTAAGGAGAATGACTCCACACATTTTTTTTAAGCAGTTCTTGGCGCCATCTTCAGCATTAAGCTCAATCTCCCCCGACAGGCAGCAGAGTAATGTGACATGATTATGTGAAGTCAACAGACTGCAACACTTCAGGAGTGAAACAGTGATGTATTCATTTAGAAAATAAATCAAACACGGACACAGAATAAGACACAGGCAAACTGAGATAGAAATGTATCTACTTGTTTTTAGAAACAGTTGTGCACGTCGACAACTTTCCCTCATTAATAGTCACTGTGAATATAATTCTGCTCAGCCACTGAATCCAACAGAAATGTTCATAGTACTGTCAGGGATTGTTGTAAAATGCTTGCAAATACAGTTTCAGAAAACTGTAAACAGATGACTGTTGGCTTTTCATCTCTGTTATATTCATTCTGCCTGTCTTTCCCTCTCCTCCTCCTGTTTGCTTGCCATGCCTCGAGTGTGTTTTCCGGATGAATTGACAAGTTTGAATGCCAAGGCGATAACACAACGTATCAAATGGTACCTGATATAAGGAACAGCTACCACTGAATAATGTCACAATAAAACTTAAAGAAGCTGTTGAAGTTTTTGGATTACCTAATAACAAGTGAATATCCCATGTTACAATACCGCCATCTAGTGGGGGGTTTTGGTAACGTGGCGACAAAATTATTTCATAGCACCCTAAACACATCATAAACAGAAAGTAAATTCTAACTTTTCTGCTGCTTATGTGCCTTTTTCATCACAATACCGATTGTGTGTTATTAACAATGGCTTTTGTGCTATCTAAATGCCAGAATGCCATTATTTAACAGGCTATGCTACTAAAATAACTGAAATGTGCATCTGCCTTGCACGTTTGTACGTAACGACGTAATGCATAATACCTCTTAATAGTTTAGAGCTAACGTTAGCAATCAAACAGGCTGTCACTTAAATGTGTTCTCTTAATACATCCATGCTTGAATGGCGTTTTGAACTAACGCATAGACTGATATACAGTCTATGGGCACAACACGCGCGCAGACACGCAGACACACACACACACACACACACACACACACACACACACACACACACACACACACACACACACAGTTAGGATTTTGGTTGTGAACGTGTCATGTGTTACATTAATTTGGGAGGGAAATGAATAAAGAACACATTGCACACACATTTCTGTGATTATATTGAGTACGTAGCCTAGCAACATTCTCCTCAGCCAAATAGCTAGCTGAGATAGGCAGTGCAGAAGGCGTAGGAGTATAGAGGTGCAGCGGTACTCTATACACTTTCTACTCGCTATAAACTTACTTGTAATAAACTTTCTACTTGCTATAAACTTTCTACAAGCTGTATAACTGCAACTGTTTACAACTGTATATGAACTCTCTACTCGTTATAATCTTTTATATACTGTCTATGGTTATAATAATCGCTATAATAATCTCTCAATTCACTAACTCTCCTGAAGCTTCTGACGTCACTGGTCACGTGATTATCACAAAACGAATCAAGCTCCGATACTAACTATGGATACAAAGCTTCGATTCCAAACTGGTTCATGTCTTCGATACATGCCTCGAAGCACCAGCACGGGGTTCACGGGTAACAACACTGGTCTGCGCCCATAACGGCAAACTCGACGACTCATAGCCATGGATGTATTAAGAGAACTGGATACAGTGTTCGGCGGTAAGTCCCGTACATTCCAATGAGTGCTCAAAAGCGCATAAAGAAACAATTTGTTTGTGTTGTCTTAGCAACCGGTATCCACATGCTCGCCCATGGTCTCCTCTCTCGTGTCTCTTACAAGTGGCGAACTCATGAACTCGCTGTTTTCATTGTCTAAAATATTCACTAACGTTAAACATTGTGTTTTCGTTGTTCCCGATCGTTTACATGCTTAGCTAAATAAACGATAGATGTATTTAGCTAGACAGCCAAGGACATTTAATAATTATGTCGTGCTACTAGCTAGCTAGCTACTAACTAGCAGTTAGCCATAGATGTGTATATATCATGGATGTATTATATCTATGGCAGTTAGCCTGCAGTTTCATGAACAAAGCTCATCCATGGCTTCATCATTCATCCACATTACAAGCTTTACAGCATACAGCCCTCGGATGTATCAAGAGAGAACCAAGGCAATGTAATAACTATGTCTGACTGTAGTAACGTTGTGTAGGCATATAGCTAGCTATGTAGCTATAGATCTTAATACAGCCATGCTAGCTACCCCTGATGTTAGCAACTAGCTGGCTAGCTGATAGCCCCGACAGTTTAGGAAACTACATCCACATAACAGGCTTTACAGCATTCATACATCTCTCGGATGTATCACAACGTCATAAGATAATACCATGGACGCATTAATATAACACATGGTGAATTACAACCATTAGCTATATCCAGGGCCGGTGTTCTGTCGATGTAGCATACTTTGTCAGAATAGCATACCGGTAGTTTAGTTTGATAGCGCGGTCTGTCAATTTAGCCTACTTTGTCAAAACAGCATACCAGTGTTTGTGAAGGGTATGCTGTTTTGATAGCCCCTGGTTTAATAAAAATACAGTTTATAAAGGGGAATGCTGTTTTGATAGCCCCTTTGTTTAATACAAATACAGTTTCTACAGATGGTTGGTTTATTTAAAAATTTGTTTATAAAGGGGAATGCTGTTTTGATAGTCCCTTTGTTTAATAAAAAAATACAGTTTCTACAGGTGGTTGGTTTATTAAAAAAAATTGTTTCTAAAGGGGTATGCTGTTTTGATAGTCCCTTTTGATTGTACAAGTCATGCAATTAAGTAATGTGTATATAATATGCGATATAATACACCAAAACTTACCGCTTGTAATCTTAGGTATGCTGAAATGATGGTTTAAATTTAACGCATGCGCAATTCCACAAATTTCACTGCTGCACATGCGCATTTACCGAAGGTATGCCATTCTGATGGGTATGGTGTTCCGTCAGAACACCGGCTCTAACCCTTTAGTTGCCCTAGGCGAGATTGAGTTTTGCGCACTTTTCCATTGAGGCTGGAGCGTTACTGCGCAGCTGCAAACTGAGCTTGCCGACGTAGATGCGACGTGAGCAACGTGTCTGAAAGTTGTAAGTCTTCTGATAGCTGTGCCAAGAGAAATCTCAATCATTCCGAATCTTGCAGAGAGCGTAGGTATATGTAAGGAGATAACCTAGGCACAGGCTAATTATTGTTAACTAAAATGCTAGTTAACATTAGCAATTAAATTTAAACAGCTAATGTAAGTTGAAACTGCCTGCGAGCTTCTCCTGTACTATACGGTAATTCATCTACTATGAGACAGTAAGTCGTGTGGTTATGACACAATCGTTAGCCTATTTTTACAACAACGTCTAATATGGAGCCATAACGTGATGTACAAGGTAATGGAGACTTTTTTACATTGTTTCTTTAGAAATAAACAATGGACAAATTGAGTCTTTAAAGGGTTCAGATTAGGGCTGTCAAATGATTAAAATTTTTAATCAAATTAATCAGAATTTTCAGTGGATTAATTACTATTTGCAATTACACCTGAATCCTAACCATTTTTTTCCTGAAATGCATACCAAAAGATACTAGTGCTGTCAAGCGATTAAAATATTTAATCGCATTAATGTCATAGTTAACTCGCTATTAATCGCAATTAATCACACATTTTTATCTATTCTAAATGTCCCTTGATTTCTTTTTGTCCCATTATATTTTCTCATTTTAATTCTCTTATCAGCATGGAAAAGTAGATTGGCTTGCTTTGTGACTGTTTTTTTACAACATTGTCATATACGTTATGTTCAATTTCACACTAACATTCACACTTGGATCTAATAATCTGTCACATAATGTAACGCTGTTACCTCGATGTTCCATTGCAGGTAGTACTGCAGATAGTACTGCAGATAGTAGAGGTAGTACTGCCTCATGCCTGAGGCAAGCGTGGCTCGTCCTACTGTCTATGGGCTCATAGCGTCGTCAGCGGCATAGCCGTCGTCATAGCAACTGGTTTCCAGTGACTCATTTCCTGGTTCTCGTTCTCTTTCATAACCAACGTAAAATCAAGGAGAGGGTTTTCCTGCTGCAGGTTTCCCACCGTGGTCAGAAAGAACAGAGGAGACACTTTGTTTCTCTCACTGACTGTAGAGTCACTACTCGCTCGCTCTGAAGATAATCGCCGTCACGAGCCTACAAGCTACGCGGCTAGCAAGCTAAAACCGGACGAGGCTTGTGTCTGTTTTGTTTGCGGTCTGCGAAATTACAAGACCCGCCCTTCAATCACTACTATTGGCCAGGCGTCGAAGGTAACGTAACTCCATTTGTTCAGGTCCAATCCACTATCCTCACCACTCGCGGTGAAATGCCTAAACCAAACCAATCAGCTGCTTCGTAGGGCGGGACATGGCGTGGCCATAGACAGTTAAAGAAGTGGACTAACAGATCCCGTTGCTCTCTCTATGCGTTACTCGTGCGTTAAAAAAATTATCGGCATTAAAATGGGTTTGCGTTAACGCCGTTAATAACGCGTTAAACTGACAGCCCTAGTTCAGATGTAAAGTTATTGGCTGTCAAAGTGACGCCAAAATGAATGGCAGTCAATGGAATGCTATAGGTGGGTGGTATGACCATAGACCTATATATAAAATGGACCCAGCTACTCCGCTGTTTTTGACGGAGACTGTCACTGCACGATCTGAGTAAAGCCTATTACCAGCACTTATCCGGTGATGGCTGAGCGTTACTGCGCAGCTGCAAACTGAGCTTGCTGCCGTAGATGTGACGTGAGCAACGTGTCTGAACGTTGTAAGTCTTATCTCAAAAATCTCAATCATTCCCAATCTTGCAGAGACGGAGAGCATAGGTATATGTAAGGCGATAACATAGGCACAGGCTAATTATTGCTAACTTAAATGCTAGTTAACATTACTAAACAGCTAATGTACGTGAAAACTGCCTGCAAGCTTCCCCTGTACTATACGGTAATTCCTGTACTATGTGACAGTAAGTCGCGTGGTTATGACACAATCGTTAGCCTATTTTTATAAAAACGTCTGCTACGGAGCCATAACGTGAGGTACAAGGTAATGGAGCCTTTCATACATTGTTGTGTTTCTTTAAAAATAAACGAGGTACAAATGAAGTCTTGAAATGCTTCAGATGTAAAGTTATTGGCTGTCAAAGTGACGCTACAATGAATGGCAGTGAATGGGATGCTAACGGGGGGTGATGGCTTATTAGCATCAAAATGGCGCCATAGGAGGCTTCACTCTGAGGAGAGAAGCCTGGCCGCTTGGGTATGACCAAAGAATTTCTAAAATAGGTATGACCTACATCCATGGGTATGACACGTTATGCTGTAAACCGTTTAAATCTGAGCATGCGCAACTCAAATCGCGACTCGACTCACATCGCGCAGTGACATCCATAACGCCAAAATGAGCAAGATATTAATGGACCATGGTGAGTGTTTAACACTCCACTAAACTTTACCTCAGTCCCTAACGTTGGATAAAAAGATAGCATTAGAAAGTGATGGTTTTTGGGTAACTTCAGGGCTATAAACAGTGGCTATTACTTACGGTACTGCAATAAATGTGTGGCTTATGTTCACTCTAGTGATGAAAGCAGTTGTCTGTTACCACACCATTTTACCATTTGTTTCCTCAGGTTTCCTTCCTCTTTCCTCTCTCCGTCTTATCGTGCCCCCTCTGCAGCTTGTGTCTGCAGCTCTGTGCGAGATAGTGAAGCAGGGAACTGTGATGCACTATGGTCTGCTGGAGGAGTTCGTTACCTCAGTGTTGGAAACAGTCCCTGAACTGCTCACATACACAGAGAGAGTCCAACTAGCTATGGGCCTACGTGCAAAGGTAAGAATTTAAGCATACTCAAGTGCTGTTCCTATGTACAATTTTGAGGTACTTTCCATTTTGTGCTACGTTTTACTTCTACTCCACTACATTCATTTGGCAGCTCTATTTCAGATTTAGATTATTAATCAAAAAAAATATAAGTCAACTTATAAATTATGAAATATGTACCATAATCAAAATCATCTCCACCTTTACCAGCTGCAACATGAAAGTGATGTACACATTAATGCATCACTAATTATAATCCAGTAATATAATAGCCTAAACATTATTCTGAAATGGGCCATTCTGCATAATGACTATGTTTACTTTTGGTACTCTAAGTAGGCCTATATTCTGATGCTAATACTTTTGTACTTTTACTGGAGTACAATTTTGAATGCAGGACTTTTACTTGTAGTATGTTTACACTGTTTACTTTTACTTAGTAAAAAAAAAATCTGCATTCATACTTGTACTCTACAACATGTTAAATGGAAATGTACTTAATTACTCCAATACATTTATTTGACAGCTAGTTACTCGGCAGAAAAAAAGATAATAAACATGAAATCTATAATGGTTTTATGAAATATGGTGATTGTTTTTGATTAAACAACCAACAGTATCAAAGTATTTAAAGATAATTAATATCCTATTAATAAAATACAGTAAATAATACTTTAATGCAATAATACTGCATAACAGGCATTTTTACATTTTGCTGATAATACTCCTAATTAAGATCATTGTAGTATTGCTAATTTTAGGTTAACGATCTGAATGATTTTTAGTCAAAATACATATGCCTGTTGATCTCGGGGTCAACTACAAAATAGCACCTCTGGATCTGGTAGAGAATCTATTTACTACAGCTTAAAGGTATAGTGGAGAAGTTTCTTTTTCCGGGTGGACCATCAAGACTATTGGTCCTCCTAGTTGTCAATCATTCTGGGATATGTTTACGTAAGGCCGTCGTACGTGCCATGACAGGTCAGCGAGCAGACGGCCACGGCGTCCGACCATAGACAGTATATAAAAGTCTCCGACCGCTGCCTCCCTGCTCTCGGCGATAGCTTGTTTGTTGGCCTGTAGCATGCTAAAGTTAGCTATAGAGATGCTTGTCGTAAATAGATTTCCACTTACCGGTGGCGAGTCTGTGGATGGCCTACCTTACCTATAGCCAAGTTTGCTAATAATATGTTGGATTCTTTTTTTTTTAGGACATTTCTAATTTTTGAAAAAAACGTAACCATAATATGGAGGCCCCCCTGCATTGACTCTGAGGACCCCCTAGGGGTCGCGGACCCCCTGTTGAAGATCCCTGTTGTAGAGCAATGCCGACAGCAACTTGTAAACACAGCGTGCACGAGGAGAACTAGGCTCGTGCATGCTCTCTCGTGCACACGTTTAATAGGCGTTCTCTCGGGAGCATTTTTTCAAAAAGTGGAGAGGGCGGTTCTTTTCTAAAATTCGGGGAAATCCTCCATTATACCTTTTAAGTATGCTATGATCATGATCATGTGCCATGTTATAATGCACATTTAGTATGTGGGAAGTATGAGTAAATCAAACTGCATCATTAAGCACCTAACACTTGACTTCACAATGCACACGCTGTTCTCTGCTCATACATCACATTGTTATATATGGTACTATTGGTGGTAGCTCTCAGATGATGGGCCATGCTACTCAGGGCCACACCTTCACATGTGACTGAAAGGCTTCACTGACTTGTTTAGTCTCTTTTTATGCCAACAGGTGGTGCTAGAGTTGTGCAGCAACAGTGATTTTGCCAGCCCACAGGACATCCAGCCTCATCTGAGCAGAATAAACACCTACCTTACAAACCAGGATAAAGAGGTGGGTGCTCTTGTTTAATCTCCATCACTCTTTGTGTCATGTGCATTTACTCATGTGCACTTTTATTTGCTTTTTCAAAGACTTCCAGCTCTGAGGTAAAAGCATCAGTGACAAACTTCCTGAAGCTTGTTCAAACTCTAGTGGATGATCAATGTCAGAGAGATACATTTTATCAGGTGAGTTGGTTGGTACTATATCTTTTAATTATTAAGAATATGTCCTATGAGAAAACGAATTTAAAAAGTTTAAAAATTTCCTATCATTATATACCATTAAATGTCTTGATGGTATCAAAAGGGCCTTCCCTTGTTGGATAACATTTAATGAATACTTTTCTCTTTATACTTTAGAAAATCTTTCCAACAGTGTTCGGCCCTAAATATGACTCAGCCCTACTGGCTCTAATGAGAAAATTCCTCTTCAATCTGCAGAAGCTTTTGCCTGTTCCAAACCTTGAACAAGTAGGTACCTGACAAACGGTAATCCTGGGACAAATAAAGCACAAACAACTAGAGATATTAAATATTTATACTGAACTTATTAAGTATTATTGTAATATTTGTTAGCAGTATGTTAGCACAGAACCAAATAATGGTTTTATATTGCTTTTCCTTTCTACTTGTACTTGTTGTACATGTCAATTGAAACTTTTTTTAGTCCTTTTGTTGTGCTCTACTCAAGTAGAAAGTAGACAATTCAGTAATTTAGTAGCGTGCTGGAGAGTTGCAAGACAATTAGCTTTGTAACCTGCATGTGAAACCGTCCAGTGGATATTATTTTTCCTGACTTCATTAACTTGTTAGGTAATCATATATTTGCGGTTACTGTAAGAGGAAGAACACTAGGGTCACTAGCTTACCCTTCTCTGGGAGATGCTGAGATGAGATGAGAGGGAAATGTAGAAAAGTATTAACTGATTTGAGGCATATGAGGGGCGTTGATACAATAACAAGAATATTAACATATATGAACACAACTGAAATGCAAGGATGGATTTTGAATATAACAATATCTGAAATTGATTCTAACTGTTCTGTTACATTTCAAGACTTCCCTTTGGCTCAGTCTCTCTCCTTCTATCTTGAAAGAGTGTGTAGACTTCCTGAATCAACCTGAGCCTCTGAATACACTTATTCAGCATCACAAACGTCATGGCCACAAAGTTCCACAAGGTAGAATTTTCACACAACTCCCAATTGTCTGTCATATTATTCTTCTGTTTTAGTTACTGAAAATAATTTGTTTTGTCTTCTTTCTTTTTGTCTTAGCTTTATCGTCCTCCGGTGATAACTGCATTTTTTCCAGCCTGTCCTATCACCTACCACATGTGGACAATGACAAAGGAGACACACTTGGCAGTGAGTCGAAAAAGACGAAAGAAGAAAACTCCAAGGTTATAAATTCAGAGTTGTTGCAGAATAACGATGGAGATGGACAGAAGCATGTTATTGATCTGCATGAAGACCAAGGAGCTTCTGTTGAAGTAATACTTCAACCTTTTGATGAAAGTGAGTCTGATGATGACGATGACGACGACGATGACGACGACGACGACGACATGGACAAAGAATGGTTCCACCATTTGAAAACTGGCAGTACGACGTCCTCAAAAACCTTCACGTGTCTTGTCTGTGGCAAAGATTTTGCTTCCCCGAGGAAACTAAAGGAACACAAGATTACCCATAGTGGTTGCTGTACAAATCCAACGAGTCAGTCAAATTCTGTGGGCCAAAATTCTGAGCAGTGTAATGATGACTCTAATCTTGTTTGTCATGTTTGTGGCAAGGCTTACACTTACCCAAAGAATTTGGACAAACACCAGAGGACTTGTGTGGTTAGTAGTAAACGACAAGAGACAGACCCACGTTGTTCCACAAGCTTAGCTCACCACTCCACACCAAACCCTGTTGATAAGACCAAAGAATCTTTCTCCGCTGAAACTGGGCTTTCAAATGTTCTACCCCAGGAATCAATATCTTTGGACTCACCACTAGATCAGATGTGTAAAAGAAGCAGTCGTGTCAAACAATGCTCCGCGTGCAGGAAAGTATTTACTTGTTCTGTTGACTTGATGAGGCACATGATATGCCACACCGAACACAGTCCTTACCTTTGTTCTTATTGTGGGAAACACTTTGACAACTACGAAGACTGCGAGACGCACCAGGAAGGTGAATGCAGAGTTTCACACCAGCATTCACAAGACAGTTCATCGAGCGACGCAAATAAAAGCAATCGGGTGAATACGGTTGTTTCAAGTGGTATAACTCAGATCCTAACGATCGGAGACGCATCGGCCAACTCGCAGGCTAAGTCACCTCTGACATGTCAAGAATGTGGCCAGGCTTTTACTTACCACACGAGTTTTGAGAAGCACCAGAGCAGGTGTTCCGAAAGAGCTCCTCGAAGGAAAAAGCCAACAAACGCAGACCATTTTGTTATCAATGCTTGTAATTTCCGATCGGCTGACAATTCCGATGGGAGACGTGCTGAGGCAAGTTCTGAAACGAAGGAAAGTGAAACTGCAAAAACTCTGACCTCGGCAGAACACACAGATGACTCCCAGACTGAATCTCGCGCCATCAAGTGCACCATGTGTGAGAAGAACTTCTCAAAAATTGTCCTCATGAAAAGACATTATTCCAAATCCCATAAAGTTAGCGGCTCATACCCCTGTCCTTTGTGTAAGAGAACGTTTGTGAGGTTGGGCGAGTTGGTTCGACATCAGCAAAACAAAAGATTGTACCAGTGCGCCGCCTGCAAGAAATGTTTCCCAAACACAGTAGTACTAAAGAGGCATGAAAAAGTTCATAGCGCAGGTGTGGCACCACCCATCTGTGAAACGTGCGGGAAAAGCTTCAAATCTCTCGCTAATCTGATTCTGCACCAGAGCACGCACAGAGAACGGCAACCTTTTGTTTGTTCCTACTGTGGGAAACTGTTCAGTAGGAAAGACGGCCTGAAAGCGCATATGGTGGGGCACACAGGTGGTTACCCGTGCCCTGTCTGCGGGAAGAAATTCAACCAAAAAACATACCTTAAATGGCATTTGTATAAACACACGGGGCAAGATCCGTACCTTTGTGACACATGTGGGAAAGGCTGGCCAACTCCAGCTCAGCTCAGGATTCACATGATTGAACATACGGAGGAAAGGCCGTTCAAGTGCAAGGACTGCGGTGCGTGTTACAAGAGGAGAAACCATTTGATGTCTCACCGCAGAGCCAAACATATCAGGTTGCGGCCATTCGTGTGCGAGGTTTGCAGCAAAGCCTTTAGAATAAATAGTTTGCTGAAAAAACACATGATGGTTCACACAGGGGAACGGCCATTCAAGTGTCCAAGGTGTGACAAAAGATTCAGGAAAAAGTATCTCCTTAGGGAACACAGAGAAAATGCATGTCTGTAACTTCATGCTGTTTGTTTACTTGTCATATGCCGTACTACACTCTACACTACATACAGTACATACATGTACCATAAGTTTTATCATCAACTATGTCTCAATGCTGTATATCTATGATGGCTTTAATAACAAAGCTACTGATGTGTGACTAAACTACAACATTTTGTCTGATTTTGTAAATGGTTTTCATTCACTGAGAATAAAAAAATCAACAATTGTGACAAATCAAGGATTTTGTAAAATGTGCTGATGTCTACACGGTTTCTCCAAGGGCTACAGGAAGCTCAAGGCTGTGTGATAGAATTTGGAGGAGGCCGACAGACTGACAATTTGGGTTATATGGGGGTAAATCCAATCCAAATAAATTGCACGAGGCCTGCCTTTGCATACACTGGAGTAAAGCTGAAACAATTAGTCTCTCCACTTCAATTATACAATCACACTGACAGCGACCATTTAGCTAATTAGTCATTTTAATTCTCTTAAAATTTTTCAAACCAAAAATGCCATACATTGTGTCGCACAAGCTTCTTAAGGGATTTTGCTTCTCTTTGTTTCATATAACATTTGACTACCTTTTAGGTATAAGCTGTTGGTCGGACAAAACAAGCACTCCAAAGACGATACCTTGGGCTCGGAGAAAGCGGCAGACATTTTTCTCAAGTTATACACCAAACTATCAACCGATTAATTGAGAGAAAATAATTGTCATATTGTTTGATAATGGAAATAATATGGCAGTTATGAGAATTTCCCAGAGCTGTAGATATCATCTTGACAGTGCTTGTGTTGGGATGTCAATTTAAAATGATAGGAATGCCATTTTTGCTTTGTAGATTACTTATTGGTTAATAAATAGTTTCAGCACTAGCATATGTATTGATATACATTTAACCTTATGCAGTAGCCTGCTGTTGCAGAAAAAGCATTGCTTCCACCAGAGAGCAGTGGCGCTCCAGGGACTGCCTGTCATCTCTCTACCGCAACTATCTCATAAAATGTGAAATAGAATTACAAATATTTTTGATTTGGTTGGTTTTAAAACATTGCATGCCTGTCAGTGTGTGCTTTTTGATACTACCACTGTGATTTTTCAAAGCCAAATATTTTCACAACCTACACACAGGGCCTTTAAGTAGTATTTAGAACATTTTATCACTGCAGTTATTATGTGATGTGACTACAAGATCAGTTCTACATTGAAGCTGTACGATTTGCTAGAGAAAGGGTAGCAGCAAAATGTCCCCTCGGTTTAATTTCACATAATTGTCCTGCCTCTCCAGATTTCAGTCATTTATCCTGTAGGCTAGTAGTCTGTTTTTACACCGAGTTACATCATTGTCTGTTCATTTCAGGCATACCATGTTCTATGTAGAGCACACACTGTACATCTTTGTTTGATTTGAAGGGCTCTCCTCCAAATTAAGTCCAAAAAAGGTTTATACTTTAACAAAAAATAATAATATTCACTTTGATTTATAGCATAACTCATAGGGAGAGATAGTATGACAATATGATAACTAATACAGAAATATTTATATTCTAAAAAATACCAAATAGCAATGCTTTTCCAAAATGGAAGTAGCATTTGGGGATGTTATTAATTTATGGTTAATATTGACAGAACATTTTGAGAATGACGCCTGAGGATGAACGAACATCAAGTGGTTTAGCTAATCAAATATAGTATAATAATACACTAATCAGCTGTTAATGTAAAAGTTCCCCTCCTCATTTAAATAATCTAAATATTATAATAATTGGAAGTGCATGAGCCAAAGTGTATAATGACTTTTCTCATTAGAAATAGGATGCAATTTTTAAGGACTGCTGAGTGGTGCAGTGCAGCTTTGATTGAATTGACTCCCAGGTTTGCAGCAGCGTTGAAAGGGATTCTGACTCTGTAAAATCTCTTACTCAGCAGAAGTGTCCTCAAGAGCTGGTGCACTATGGGAGCTGCATTTTTCATGCCAGCAACAAATGCCATTCTGTAGACGTTGATCATATCCACATAACGGATGCCCATCTTTATCCCCCACCTGCCTGGCATTATCTTGCTGAGAATATGCATTTTGTTGTCATTGTAGATATAAGGGATATGACCTACCCATCTTTTAGGCAACAGACTGGATACAGTGTGCTGCCTCTTTTGTCTTATTTCCTTGGGCCCCACAGAATTCATTGCATGTTGCTTTAAATTCAGTAAAACCATCATTAGAGAGTAATAGTGATTCAGGCAGAGCTCTCTCCTCCAGCGTAATTGGTGCTTGGCAATGCTGCTTTTCAGATTGCAGTCGTATCTTTTCCCAATGTGCTGCCACACTTATTGTAAATATGACCCATAAGCACATCGCCATGCCGCTTTCTCCAGCTTGGGAGGCTTTTGAAAAAGGCGTTATTTCTCAGCTGGCGTGTCAAAAGCACATCGCAGCCAGGAGCCTTTCTCACACTAAGTGTGGCAGAGAGAGAAAGCAGAGAGAGAGAGAGAAAGATCCTGAAAGGATGAAGCTTCCTGCAGGCTTTTATAGAAGACACCTGGCCGTCATTGGCCAGGTGACACTGATGGTTGATTGAACTTTAAAGCAGCAGATGCATCCAGTAAGGGTCCTGGATATAGCATTGCTATTTTTTCCTACTGATGTTTTATTCAGACACAGGATGCTTCAGCATAAGTAGGGAAGATGGATGCAGGGTTGTTTTTTTTTTAGATGCAGGGCTGTGAGTCTATCATATGATGGTCTGTAAATGCCAGCTATGTGCTGTGTGTGCATGCGTTTCTTAGATGGTGGTTGAGGGTTCAAAAGAGAGGGATAGATTGGAAGCGACAGAAACAGAGAATCTCTTGCCAATAATTATCACCAATTTGTTAAACACTTTTGCTAATAGCCTCAAGTGTTGCCACAAACTGCAAAAAACATCACAAATCCAACAGCCTCTGCACTGGCTCCAGCCCAGCTAGTTCATCTGAAATTCACTTTCCCTTTGAAAAAAAAAAGGCTGACAGTTTGAATTGGTGATTGCAAATTCTGCTCGTTCTTGACCTTGTAGTCACATTTAGCTGCCTTTTGAATTCCAACAAAAAGTGGATCATCTGACTAGACCTTCTGTGAGAGTGAATATATGCAAATCATTTCTAAATGATTAACAGAGTAGTGAAACACAACACAAAATATCTGCACACATGTCCTGTTAGAGAGGCTACAGTTAAATATCTCCTAGTGCGTGTATGAAATGTGTCTCTTACACACTGTAAATCCTCAGGTAAACCCTGCACACACACAGAGCTCTGCAGCAAAAATGTGTCCCATCCCACCATGCATCTGGTATGTATTGATTGTACTCTTTTGGACAAGCGGTGCTTACTGTACACAGGGATTGCAACACAGAGCAGAGAGAGAGGCAGGGAGTGGTGGGTGGTGAATGAGTTGAGTTTAGCTTTTTTTAGCTTAATGTGGCTGCAACACAAAGCCAGGTTTGAACATTGAATTGTGAGGCAGAGAGTACTTACACAGCCAATGTTCCCTGGTCTGGAGGACCCACCACATTATTAGGCTTTTAAATCAATACAGCCATAACAATTTATGTAAAAATACTTAATATATGTTTTCTTTAGCTCAATTACCAATGATATATACATCATTTATGGTTCATATTTGCCATTTACTCCTGTCAGATCACATGTATGATCATGTGATCATTTTCGTTTTTTGGTGAGAAAACAAGGAAATTCAACGGGTGTACCGTGTGCAGTCATTGAAAATAAGTTATGTTTTATGTTCTTCACAGAAAATGAGCCATGGCCAATGAGTTTGAGTTAGAAGAAATAATAAATAGCATAATTTGTCTTTTAGCAAACACTGAAAATGGGTCCCACAGACTCGAACACTACACAAGGGTTAATACAGTATGCATGTTGTTTATGTGCAATGATAAGAATACATACCCAATATTATCTATCCTCCAACAACTGTAATGCAGCCAAGTCTGGACTTCAGCCTTGTCTATTTGCATTCAGGCCAGGTATAATGGTGGGAGCTCCAGCCATCGGCGTCCCCACGTTTCTACACTTCACACAGCACCCAGCTGTTCAGCACAATTAACATCTGTACAGTAGGTCTGCTGTGATTAATGTTCCATATGCCAGACCAGACCTGAGAAGACCCTAAGCCTGTAAGGACAAGCTGACCTGTGTGTCGAGGCTGCAAGGTGCATAGAAAAAACAACGAAATGATTATCAAAACGTATTAGTGGCATTCTAGATCACAATATGCTACATGACTGTTATTAAACATAGTATTTATGAGCTTTGCCTAAATTCTGGCATTGCAAGTTCTAGTGTATATACAGAATGTTTTCGATTTTATTAAAAGTAAACAAAGCTTACCTAGATTAGCCCTTCATTTACTAATTTTTTAGTACAATTTAAAAATGTCTGCCATGTGGCTATTCCTGTTTAAATCACAATACAAAAGTATTCATGTGCAGCATACATAACACACTTGTACTGTAAAACACAACTAAATTGCACCAGGAAGTCTGGTTTCTTTGGTAGGAGTCAAAAAAAGTGTGTTAGAGGAATATCAAAAAGAGCCTCTGCAATTGGGTGAGTTTATTCTGTGTATGATGAGCGTGCCGACAGAAAGCAGATGGGGCTGTAGTTGAGCTGCTGAATGATGGGCAAATAAAAACAAGCAGACAACCTCTTCCAGTGAGATGGATGCTGTGTCAGCAGGCAACACATGCATATCACACTAACAAGGGACCAATATGCATGCCCGCTTGGCGGTCACAAACAAACATACAACAAATACACATGTTCTACCTTTTGGCTTAAAATCAATAGACAAGATCTTTACTTAAATAATAAGGATTGTAGTTCAACAAACACTGTTGGTCCAGATGATGACGTGTGTATGTGTGTGTGTGTGTGTGTGTGTGTGTGCGTGTGTGTGTGTGTGTGCGTGTGTGTGTATGTGTGTGTGTGTGTGTGAGTGTGTGTGTGTTTCATAACAGACAGTAATGATTGAAATTAAATCTGTGAAGTAGGTCAACCATCCGTCTGCACCTTCACCCTTAAATGCTTTATGACAGGTGACACAATCGTTAATAGCTGCACAGTAACTGACGCCATTATATTGTTATGTCTTTGTGACCGTGTGCATGTGGCCATTTAACTGTGGGGCAAATTAGATTAGTGCAGACACTGAACAGGTCAATGCAATAAGGGAATGTTTCATATGTGCTCGCTTATTCCATTAGAAGACCATAGAGTATCTGCCATTTGTATGCTACAGCCTTGTTTCTGCAAAAGTCAAACTGTATCCCCATAGACACCACTGACGCATGCATGGACTAACTACGCTAGGTTTCAGCATCAGGGACTAAAGCAAAGTATCAGCTGTTTAAACACTAAACAGTCGAGTTGGCTGTGAACCTCCGACTCATCTCCAAACCATCACATACACAAACTCACCACACATCCAAAACGAATTACACAACTCTGTTTCATTGGAGCTGGCAGACACTGGCAGTGTCTTGATTATAACGTGACTGTGTGAGATACTAAAGTGCAGTTTCTGCTCTCTGTGAGCAGTTCATTGATGAAAACATGGATGCAGTTATAAATAGAATATAGAAGGCTTAACCATTACAATGACACTGAAAAAGCATAAAGAGAAACCAAAGCCATTGCCTTGTCCAGAACTAAACAGAGATAATTGCTTAGTTCTCGTTTCACATCTTTGGCAGCACTGGTCATGTATCATTATTAGAAGCACCTAGGCACACACAACCACAATGCCTTTTGGTTTCCTTGGCAATAAGCAAGCTAAAGCCTGCTCCACTTCTTCAGGTGGAAGTGAGTCAACAGTGCTGTTGTACAAATCGCCCCCGTGCCATCCTCATGCTTTGTATGAGCTCAGTGTAGAGTAGGAACACATAAAAAAAGGAAGAAAAGAGACAAATTACAGTGTCCTGTCATTGATAACAAGCTTATCTCCACAGGCCAAACACTCAATTGGCATGAGCAACCAGAAATACAGAGGCTTATCTGAGATTAGCATGCTGGGAGGCTTTTTTATTCAACATTCATTCATCCAGGAAAACACAACTGAGCACCAAATGCTCTTTTTCCAGCAGCACCCTGGTTCACGTTGCACACCTGAGATCTAATACAGCAGCTACACTGTTGGCCACGAGCAGCTGCACTGGAGAACCTGAACCTGAGACCCTGAAAACACAATTCCCCCCAACATCCAGAGTCTAGACTGCTTCTGTCCTGACTTGAGATAACACAAAAATCCCACCTATAAACACATAGTGCTGAATGATTAGTTGATTAATTGATGTGCTATCAGCTTTTCAAGTGTGATGAAGGTTTACTGCATTTCTTAGTTTATATCTTTGTATATCTTTAGGGTTTGGGACTGTTGGTCGGACAAAACGAGCAATTTAAAGATGTAACTTTGGTGTCTGTTGAATTGTGATGGCTCAGGATGTGACTAATATAAGTGAAAAGCACATTTTGGTTATGACTGCTGCACACATCACATATCCTTTAGAGATTATTAAATGCTTAACATGACTATCATTAGATATGTAAAACAGAGACAGCTGGATGCAGAGTGTATCTTAATAAAGTGCAAAAGATCTGAATCGGTTGACTCAGCATAAAATGCCAAGTCACCATGGTAACAGGGAATGCAACACGCATTGTAACTGGGTGATGTGGACAGTAGACTATTTTAACTAGCATAATCACGGGATCTATTTAAACTATTTTTAATGAGGTGATTAAAGTCTACAAAAAAAAAAAAAACGCTGAACCAACCATGCCATTTGATTTTGTGCTCCACAACCACAGCCACAGCTTATAACCTATATACGGGTCACGTTGAAGCTTCTTCATATTATATAACTGCGTTAAGGTTAAATCACAGTGGTAGAAATTACCGAGCGCGCTGACGAAATCAACATTCACACATGAACGGTATTTGAAGCTATACAATTGGTGCTATAATATGACTCCCTCACTGTGTTTTTGCGCCAAACACGTCAGTATAACCACCAGCGTTAGCTTACAAAGTTGCATAACATTTCAGTCACATTTCCCCCTGCCTTACAAGAATATTTAGAGCTATCCATTAATAAATGATGGAGGGATACACACATTAAACTAGCGCCAGTCCACAAGAACAAATAGCCATATGGGGTCGTTGTAATTGTTCATTTCGCGTAAACCATGAAGCGTAGCTTAAGCGATAATTCTCCCACAGTCCACCCACATAAGACATCTGGCAAAACAAAAAGATTTTGGGGACAGGATGGATGGATGGATGGATGGATGCGCGCCTACCTGTCCGCAGGTTGAAGGAGAGTCTGGCTTCAACCAGATACGGGATATCGCTCTTGGAGCGGAGTCTCCTTATCGGTCTGCGGTCTGTGCTGCTGTCTGGAGTGGTCGCCATCAATTTGAACCAGTGTCAGGGATGACTGCCGGCCGACTTGGGCAGACGCAGAACCACGGCCACTCACACCGAGGTAGCTATTGATGGGGATCGAGGAGGGAGTTCAGACACACACACACACACACAGAGAGAGAGAGAGAGAGAGAGAGAGGGGGGGCGTTGGTGGCATAAGGATGGCAATTTTCGGGGGGGAGGGGAGGGGGGGATCTAAATTGGCTTGACCATAATATGTAGAGAATTGTACAATGTTTAGTTACAGTATTTATAGACTAATTATTTACATATCAAGAATATATGATCATCTATAGGCTAATTTGTAATAGCCTAAAAAACACAGCTATGGCTTTCACGTTGCTAAGATACCATAGCTATCACATTATAACTATTATTTATAGGCCTATTAAAGATAACCAAACAGTTATATTTAAAACAAAGTAAAATAATATATGGTAAGAGGACATTTTTATTTAACACAATGGTGAGAACCACAGAAGAAGAATGGCATATTTTGAGAGGGATCAGTGCAGTTTTTCATGTGATGTGTGATAAGTTACACAATAATAAAAACGTTTTTGCAGTAAGGCAGCATTGACACATTTAAATAGAAACACAGTCAAAACAATAAGACTTTAATGGTGTAGCATGAAGTGCTGCTCTGTCTCTAATTTGGGGCAATGAATGAATCATACTTACGGCAGTCTACCACCAGATGGCTCTCCTAAACCTAAAACTTTTCAGAGCGCGGTTTACGACAGTGTGGCACTTTTACGGCCTCTCATGATAATTTCAGTGAGGGTAAACACAACAAGCAAACTCGGCGTGACTTTCTACTCGGAAAAGTGGGAATATCATTAAGCGAGGTAAGTACGATAAAGTTTCTACGGCAAGGTCATTTAAATGCTCATGTATCGGTCCTGTTTTCAGCGGATATTACCTGTAAATACACGTTGGATGAACACGTTAGTTCCTGTTTATGTGACAGACAGCAAAGCAATAGCCTAGCTAGCTATTAATCCATAGCTAATTTAACGTTTGAAAATGGCTAATACGAGCCTGGGCCTAAAACCTGTTCACTTGGCTTAATTTTCAGTTTTTATAGGCCGTTTAAAACCTGCCTCTTACTTTTACTTCCAACCTATTCGTTTTAAAATGTGCACGTATACCTTGTCTTATCAGTGCCAGACTTCTTCAGGTTTGTTGCAGTCGCAGGCTACAAGAAAAGAGTAGCATTGCTCTGATTGCACAACCACTTCAACTACATGCGTTCCTGCAGCCATATCTTGTATTTATTTTTGATATATTGAAGCAATGTTATATAAAGTGTGACAGGTACACATACACAGGCTCCCTTCTATTGCATTTCCCACTAAAGAGAACCTTTAACAAAAAGGCACATTTGCATTACAATGTGCTTACTCTTCATTGCAGCTATTACACCAAATGCATAGCTATATTCTAGCTCGCTTTAGCATAATGTTGTATATAAATATAGCGTGACATATTTGGAAACTTTGGGATCCCTGTAGGGATTTAAGGTAACGTTTTGTGGAACAATGCTTGACTGCACAACATGACTTTGTAAAGAAGAGTTAACGCTAAATGATTGTTTGTCATCTTTATATTAATTACAGAAAAGTAAGAATGCATGTAATAATACGAGAGAAAACCTGCACTTACTGTATGTTCATCTCCATACTGTGAATTAAAACAACTGGGTGAGATTAATACAAACAATTCTTTTCATTTTGTGTTCTCTTTCCTGTTTTTCATGTGTTCCTCTGGGATTTTGTAACAATAGTGACAATGCTTCTCCAAAATCGAGCAGTGTTTGCGCTTGGTCTTCGCATGTGCTCCACTCATGTGATGAAAGGACCTGTGATGGATAAAGCAAATCCCAACTCAGGTAAAATGAAAGCTATTGGGTTTATATACTGTTGGTTTGCTGCTGTGTCAGGTCAATACTGGTCCGTCATTAAACATTGATTATCAGCCAGTCAGGGGTCGTCCTTCCTGACAAGCACTGTGCATTAGAAAACCATTCAGGAAAATGTTGAAATTAAGTGGTTTTAGTAGCATTTTGCAAATGGGCAGAGAAATATCGTAGGATCTAGGAAATGAGTGAAAAATCAATCAAGTAGTAACTGAATTAATGAATAACAAACTTAACTAAATCAAGAACTATTCAGATAATGATAACTTACTATCAAACAGACTAGATTCTATGTTAATGAACCAGTGTCTAATGTTTACTTATCTGTACATTTGCAAACGTGACTTCTTTCTCCAATCAGTTGGTCTTGACTTCCCTAATGCAAAGTCTGTGGTAGGGACACTAAAAAGCTATACATTTATAACTCAAATATTGTGATAATACCAAATGTAATATTTACTGATACCTTCCTGCATCCATAGTGCCCCTCCCCAGGCTTTAGTGGACAAATTGTTGGGTGGACTGGTAAAAAAAGCTAGGATCAGTTGTTGAAAATGATCAGCTTAAGAAACAAAACAGTAGATCTCTCAAACTGATACCTGCTTGTGACTTGGCTTTCATAGTTTGATAGTAATACATAAGGTATAGAATGGTTTAAGAAAGCACTTCATTATACAGTATGTTGCTTTGTCTTTTATTTTTCTAGAACTGTCTGAATTCCGCAAGGTCTTTTCCAAAGCCAAGCACATAGCGATCATCACAGGGGCAGGTGTGAGTGCAGAGAGTGGAGTACTAACCTTCAGGGGAGAAAATGAGAAGTGGAGGAAGTGGAAATCTCAGGTAATTTCTTAAAAAAGCAAAACACACACACACACTCACTCACTCACTCACTCACTCACTCACTCACTCACTCACTCACTCTCTCTCTCTCTCGTGGCTGTATTATCTTTTTATTGTTTTTATATTTTTGAAAATACAGAACAGACAAATACAATTGAACAAGAACAAAAACCCTCTCCCACCCCCCCACCCTCTGCTGTCTCGAGGAAAACAAAACAGACAAATAAAAAACAAAAAACAAAAAAAACAAATCACACCTTGCCTAGTCACTCTCCTTCTTGTATTTTTGTCTTTTTATTTAGGTCAAAGTGTTGTGTTTGGTCTAATTTCCACCTGTGGTTCAGAGTTGTTGCTGTGGAGTGGGTGTATTTAATGTTTACATAATACATCTTCACAGCTCGGTGGATTTATCTCAGCGGCAACAGCCAGTAAAGAGAGGAATGGTGTTTGTTGCATAATCCTGATTCTTGTCGTGGGTTGCAGCAAGATTTACCTCCAGGAAAAAAAAAAAAACATACCAACAATTATAATCTCCCTCCCTAATTGAGGTTTTTAAACTTGATCAATGCTGCCTTTCATTATCTGTCTAATTCTTGCCTCTGATTACTGCACTTTTGATTCCTGCCTTCTAAGCACTTGAGTTTTGACCTAAAACATGCCTCTGTTGATGCATCCACAGGACCTCTCGACCCCAGAGGCCTTCTCTCGCACCCCGTCTCGGGTCTGGGAGTTCTACCATTACAGAAGGGAGCTGGCTTTGAACAAGACGCCCACTGCTGCCCATCTGGCTATAGCAGAGTGTGAGGCCCGGCTGAGGAAGCAGGGGCGCTCTGTGGTTGTCATCACCCAGTGCACAGACGACCTCCACCGACAGGCCGGGTCCAAACCTGTGCTCAAAGTCCATGGTGAGGGGCAGAGTTGGGCCAGAACTACAGACCAACATGCATTACACTGAAATAGTGAAATTTCACAGGACATAAAAGACATAATCATAATCATTTTGGAGTCATTTGATTGAGAATGGTTTGCTGATGCACCGAGTACTAATTTTACAGGGAAAATCTAGCCTTAAACAGAAGTGTATTTTTATTTCAATGTTTTGAATTTGTTGCCATGTAGAGACAAAAATGCTTAGTGAGGGTAAAATGCAGATTCATTTCCCTATCTAACTGGAACCTGAAGCTGCTCCATAGTCAGTGATTACTGGAAACTATGGCAGCACCATAGCATATTCCACGGTTTTACTGGGTTATGGAAACATGTTTGTAATTCATAGTTGTTGGTCTTTCAAACCAACATCCCATGAGCACACAGACTTAGTCACAAATGTAATGTCAGTACACCAACTCCAATAGGTGTCTTGCAGTGACATCATTTCCAGTGTTGATTCTCGTGTTGTTTGACTGTCCTGTTTTCACCCAGTTTTACAGCGGATTGTGGCAAAAACGGCGCTAAAGCATTTGGCTGATTTTTTTGCTGAAATCTTGCTTGAATTAACTGTGTATGAGTCCGAAAAACATAACTATCATTGTCAGTACATTGTGTGGAGAGGGAGATGGTTTTTGTGAGGCCTTAAAGAAAAACAGCTGTGTTTCCCGTGTGTAACTGCAGGCAGTCTGATGGAAACGCGCTGTGTGAGTTGTGGACATGTCACCGTGAATAAGCGAAGCCCCATATGTGCTGCCCTTAAGGACAAAGGGTAAAAGGCAGCACCTCTGGAATACATACACACACACACACACAAACATACAGGATTTGTGGACTGATTTCTTGGGGTAGAATTAAAATGACATTTAACCCACTGTGTTTGTTCTCCTAATGTACAGTGCACCTGACCCAGATGTTGCTGATGCCCAGATTCCTGTGGATAAACTGCCAAGGTGGGATTACTGTCACTTCATATTAATAACACTGAGGTCAGATTTGCCTTAGCCTTTTGTACTGCTTTTTGCATACTGCGCCTGGAGTTTTCCTTTTATTAAACAGGTGCACCAGCCTGAAAACACAATTTGCCTGTGATCTTAGGTGCGTTTAATCTGCACGGCAGCAGTGAAGTGTGTCTCTCTCTATTTATTTGTGTATGCATTTGAGGTAGGATTATGCAAATGCCAGGAGGATATTTGATTTTGCTTAATTTTGTGCACAAAAAAAAACATGAATGAACCTGTCTTGCACAGAAATCTCTTTGGAGGCAGACAAGTGATATAATAAAAGAACCAAAATATCTGAAGATTTTATGACACGAAAAGCAGAAGATGACAGTTTGTGCTCATTGAACATTAAGTGATGTTCAACTAAAGGGGGAGTCTCTGTATACTACCAATTGCACTCGTCAGACAAGATGAAGTGCAATTAATTTGGCATGCTTGCGAGACATTAGTTGTATTAACCACCATCTCCAGCCTCCAGCTGCTCTGCTTTAAGCTTCTGCTGGACCTGCTGCTCCTTCCTGCTCTGAGCGCTCTCTCTGTCCCAGCGCTCTCTCACCACCTGTTGCAGTTGCTTGTTTATATATTTATTATATTGTGCATCTTATTTAGTTGCCACCATTCTTTTTTGTATGTACTTAGAATTCCATTGAATGACTATAATTAATAACATAAATACATAAAGCAATAGGTTATTTTGGTTGGTGGGATAACCGCATCATTACTTTTTTTAAGTTGCCCACTAACTCTTTTACTCACAGAATTCACCTTGCGTTGGTGTGCTGCCCACGAGTAAATCGGTGTGAGAACAAATGAAATAAAGAGCACAATGCAAATGTTCTCTCTGTAACTCGGAAAGACGGAAAACTGTTAAAACATCTGAGAAAACCACAAAAAAGTCAGAAAAAGCTATACAAATGACCCAAAAAGGGACATGCAGTAATACAGTCAAATATATTTTTTCTATGTATGCATGTGAATTTAACTCTACATGTCTGGCCCTTGACGTGATTCTCTTTTCCAGTGTGTCCCTAAATTAAAAATGAGTTTGACACCCCTGCTTTAGTTGGTCTCTGTCTGACCCTACATCCTCATCGATAGGACAAAAAACTTCTTCGTTCTTTATGGGTTTTAACTGTCATGCATGTTGCACCTCTGGCCACACAATCAGTGAAACTCTGTCTGTGTGGAATTTTGTGTTATGGCCAATTACTCTGTGATAAATGCAGAATGACACAATTAATCGCCTAAGGACTGTTTGGTCCTGCCGTGTCAAGGTGTGGCGAAAGTGACTGCAACGGTCTGCTGAGGCCCAATGTGGTGTTTTTTGGAGAAACTCTGGACTCTCATATCCTGACCAAGGTGGAAAAAGAGATGGAAACCTGCGATCTCTGCCTGGTGGTGAGTCGTCCTCATTTTTACATGCATGTCATATTCTCCTCTTGTGTAATATTATTATATAAAGCAGTATTTGTTCAGAATTTCTCAGGGACTGGACCTGAAATACAATTATGTAAAAGCTGACACTGGTGTCATTGCTCCCTGTTGTTAACCTATTAGGTGGGCACGTCTTCAATCGTTTACCCAGCAGCCATGTTTGGCCCCCAGATTGCATCCAGGGGTGTCCCGGTGGTGGAGTTTAACATACAAACAACACCAAAGACGGAGTACTTCACGTAAGTCCGTCAAGAATGAAAAAGAAGATGGAAATATATTGATTAAAAGTGAAACCAGACCAGTGGGTAATGATGCTTGCCTATGTTGATATTTAGTTCCATCCACTGGCAGCATAAGCAACATCCAGTGTTTGTTACCTTAAATGTATGAGTGACTTTCCACCTGTTAATGTACAGTGTGTGTGTGTGTGTGTGTGTGTGTGTGTGTGTGTGTGTGTGTGTGTGTGTGTGTGTGTGTGTGTGTGTGTGTGTGTGTGTGTGTGTGTGTGTGTGTGTGTGTGTGTGTGTGTGTGTGTGTGTGTGTGTGTGTGTGTGTGTGTGTGTGTGTGTGTGTGTGTGTGTGTGTGTGTGTGTGTGTGTGTGTGTGTGTGTGTGTGTGTGTCTCAGGTATCACTTCCAGGGTCCATGTGGAGCTACGCTGCCTCCAGCTTTGGCGCAACATGAGTCGGAGGTTATTTAAGAGCCACAGAAATGACTTTACAAACAACAACCATTGCCTTCTTCCTACTAATGCAATCCAAGCCTGGCATATTTTATTCCAAAGGTAGAGGGATAGTTAAGCTTAGAATTGGATCTTGTAATACTTGAATATCATGTATAGTCCACTAAACTGGAAATGGGATATTGTAAGTTTTACATATGTGCTGCTTTGAAATAGGAAAGAGTTTGGTATACGAAAGGGAATGCACTATGTATGTAGTTATTTGCATAGGATGATGTATCCTCTGATATCAGAGGGTATTTCTATTCTTCACGTATCTTGTGTATTAGATGCTGGTGAAGGATTGTCATATTTTTGCTGTAGATCAGAACATATTACTCCTGATGCCGATGGAGACTACTCCTCTTTTCTCTTTGCACCAAATAAACAGATGTACAGAGCGTAACATAATCTTGTGCCTTTCAAAACTGTTTACACAACCTTGACCAAATGCTTGCGTTAAGTGCAAATCAACCAATGTTACAGAGATTTAGTCAAGTGTACAGAGTTTGCTTTTGACCAAAGACAGAGAGGGTAGAGAGAGGGGAAATGTCCCTTTTTAATGATTCAGCCTGATTCAGCATTATTTCCTTCTCATGCGGTTTGAATGTGTTTATTTTGACATCAGTATAATTACACGTCATGTGTTATGCATGATGCATTTTTACACATTTTAGCGTCTGTTTTTCAAAAAATATGTGTTTAACAACTGTAAACGGAAATTGTCTAAAATTAGACATTAACCATTGTGCACATTTTTTTATAATGAAAACTGCCAATGCAATTATACAAAACATAATTATTAAAACACTAAATGTATATTTGCTGTTTTTGTGTCTTATTGTGCATTGAAAAAGCATCCGTGGCTTTTCTTGAGAGAGTGGAGTGTACTGTGTGTGCCCAAAATGAACAGTAGATGCCAGCATGTAGCTTTCTATCTTAACCAGATTATACAGTAACAAATAACTCTGCTTTGAAAGTGGCACAGAAAACAACATTGCATCCACTTAGATTATTCTCTTAGTATGCATGAGTGAGTGGAAATGCAGACTTAAGAACCCCAAGGCCATCAATGAGCTCAGATTTGTTACGGCTGAGGCGAGGAAACCGTATCGGCCTCAGTCATAATGCTGCTGAGAATGGAAACAGTTTGAAGTGAAAAGCAGTCTATGACACAATGAGGCATCTGTTGTCCCAGCTGATCTATTACAGGGATCTTGATACATTTTATATTTTCATAGTATTGCTTTGAGTACAAAAACATGCGACGGGGAAGGGAGATTGTTTCTGGCCAACTCTAGCATATTTTCAAATAAACTAATGATTCAAAAAAAAATATTCTAAAAGCAGAAAATCCCACTCCTAAAAGTGTCTGTCTTCATTGACTGACTCGACTAACATGTTTAAGTCACCCAGTGCATATGACAGAAGGCTAGGAGTCATTCAAATTAGCCGTGGAAGGTTATGTTCATTAGACAGTGTTATGATAATGTAATGATAGTCATAAAGGAATTATCTCAAGAGCTATGGAGAGTATGTGTGTGAGGCATACACACACACAGAGAGAGTGGTACGTAATCCATCAGTATCTCAGGGAAGGGTTAGCTCATTTAATGCCCACTGTAGTTTCATTACTCTCATTATCCAATTGTTAGTCCACACAGCATTGCAGCCCCTCAAAACAACACCACAAACACACCACAGTTGGTCCACAATGGTAAAACAGCACATGTGCAGCACTATTTGCTCTTAAATTGTATTCTGCCTCCACTGTGGCGCCTCACCACTTGCTTTCTTTGCTCAACAATTAGCATACAAATCAAATCCTTCTGTCTGTCCATAAAGTATCTCCACCTGTTAATGTATATCATCATCATCATTGACATGATTAGATTTCCTCATTTCCTGTTCTATTACCGCTGCTTCCCCTTCAAGGAGAGGCAGGCCACGTCCCATTTGTCATCAGGAGAAAAAGTACACGGATTGGAACTTAAGAGAAATCTCAGCCATCTGATACAGTCATTTCTAGAGCTGATGCGAACAATTCTGCCAGAGAGCTGATAACTCTGCTTCCAAGTCCTGCAGCTCATTCATTAATGAATGCAGTCGGGAGGGCTAAAATAGTAGAAGTGGAAAGGTTCTTGTCTGACCCAAAAGCCTTCGGGTTAATAGACTCATCTTCATTGGTGGTAGCTCTACAAATATCTCTCTGTCTCTTTGAATGAGGTGGTGGATTGACCATGAGATGGCATCTCTGGGTGTGTAGGCATATATTGGTTTTAGTATAAGTGTGTGTGTGTGTGTGTGTGTGTGTGTGTGTGTGTGTGTGTGTGTGTGTGTGTGTGTGTGTGCGCACGATTGACTCTGATTTATTTTGTTGGAGTCTCTGTGTTTAGAAAAAGCTGAGAGTGGTATTTGATGGCCAGCTGGATGTGTGTGTGTGTGTGTGTGTGTGTGTGTGTGTGTGTGTTGTGTGTGTGCTGTAAGTGTACTTGTGTGATTTTTCCTTTCTGTATGCAGACCAGCAGAAGTGTCAGACCAAACCAGGTCAGGCTCGGTGAGGAGCTGTGAATATTACACAGATAAGCATACTGTAGCTTTATGGTTACACAGAGCTATAACACATTGTGTATAGCTACAGGCATCAATGGCATTACAGTCAATTTCTTTGAAAGATAGCTGCTCTATCACCACATCCCATAGTACACATATTATTAATGTGTCTATTTTCTATTTTTTATGATATAGTAAATCATTTGTTATTGGAGGCTATTGGGTGTGGTAACCTATAGTTCAGGAGAGACTTTGTTGAAAGGTGCAAATACGTTTATTCATCGCATGATGCACAAGGTTGAAATGTACAGTCTTTGGAGATTAGACTCCATCACTATGTACATTTTTATAAGGGGTAGAGAGGCCATGAGTAGGCTGGATCTGGATGGATGTTATGGGAGCAGGACCCTGGGTGCTGTGAATGATGATGACTGGAGGTGAATGTGGTGGAAGAGGGCTGCTCAATTTGCCTAAAATGACAACTGATAGCGGCAGAGAGCAGAACAGATTTTAAAGCAGGGATGCAATGATGTGATTGGCTCATGGAAATTATGGCAAATTATGGTTGGTTTAACTGAAGAGTGAACGCCCAGAATTAGCAGATCAGATTAAGAAAGAGAGAGAGGAGAATGAAAGCATGGAAGTCTTCCTGAATGAACTCACGCTGAGCTTCATTTAGTTGGTTCAAATCATATCACCTAACTAATATTTAGTATGTAGATACAATATCAATGGCACAGGTGGCGTTCCACAGGTATCGATCTTAAGACCCTCATTATTCCTAATATGTATAAGGGATATGAAATTGGCACTTGATTGTTAGCTTTTTCTGTATGTTGCCAAAATAAAATGTCCACAAGTTTAACCCTTGTCTAAAATGTTTAACAGAAAAGACTCTTCCTTAATGTTAGTTCCAAGAAAAAGTTATGTTTAGCTATGTTACAATTGAGAATTGACTGTTCATGTAAATTATATCACTATGATCAGGCCCAGTTAAAGATTATGCATATATTTATTAAACAATAAAAGAGCCCATTTTATCATCATGAAAATGGTTAAACATTGCTAGCAGGGTTCCGTATTCAGTAGCAAGTCATGTGTATAAAAAAAGTACTATTTGTAAAGTACAGTGTAATAAGTATCTCTGTCCAGTATCCTCGTGTCCAGGTCCCATGTTGGATTACATTTGTGTCTTTGTCTTTGGATTTTCTTCTTGTTTATAACAGAATATAACCACGTGATAAAGACATGCTTTAATCGATTAATGAGCTTCCAAAATAGAATGCATTTTAAAATGACCTTTCCCTGAACTCTTTGTGTTTAGCAAACTTGGCTGTGATACCAAAGGCTTACAGCTAATCGCTCCATTGCCATGAGCACCATTGTTATTTGAAAGGACCCCTTTTTGACAGACCCACCTGTCCCCACTCTGCGATGATTTTGTGTTGCTTTATTTTTGGTCTTCTTTGACGATGAAAGCTTGATATTTCCACAATTAATTGAACCATAAGCGAGATGTGAGAAAAAAGGTTTCATATACTGGCTGAGGTGTCTTTCCTCTACACCAAAACATATCACTGAATTTTGCTGATACTGGTGCTTCTAGGTAGCCTGATTGGGAGGCAGCTGTTGTTTGAGAAAGGCTGAGATAGGGGCTCAGGTGCAAGCTAATCTGCTCTAACCCTGCACTAATTAGGATCAGGGCCAGTGGCCACTTTCTCCTGGTTATTGATCACCGCAGAAGTACTTGGCTTCTATGAGAACAGCAGCACAGGGCACACATAAGAGCAAGCTCTCCCTTCCCTGCCTGCTGAATCTTGTTTGTGTCTTTGAAATTCAATATCAAGTTCCTATTCAACATCAGGCCTTTTATAAGTGTTGTTGAGTCTCATCCGTTACGTGTCCAATCAGCCTGCCACCATCTATCTCTCTCTCGCTCTTATTTTCCCTCTTTCTCAATACACTTCACTTAAACTTGAGATAGGCTTTGCTTTGACATACACTATTTCCAAAGCTATTTCCACTCTCTCAAGTAAATTGCTAAGATATGGGAGTCTGGCAACATTACTGTAAAGTCTGGAACACAAGCAATCAGATCATAGAGGTTTTTCAACAATCCCCCCAAGTTATCCAAAATTATTTGGATGAAAAAGCAAGGATAAATGGTAAAAATGATAACCCAAACGTACACTACATACTTGTGCACGCACACAGTTTTCCTGGCGCCATGTTTCCAGGTCTCAGCAATAACGTTGGTGAGTACATTGTTATCGGAATGGCAGAAATGTGCTCTCATGAGCTCTCTCTCTCTTTCCTTCTGTCTCTGTCTGTCTCTATCACTGCACAGTGAACACTCCAAGCACTTAAATTCAATGGGGCATGTGATACTTTGGAAGACAGCCTTTGTGGGAGGGGACAAGGCACATGGACTAGACGCAAACACACACGCACACAGATACACGCTCACACATTGCCTCTCCCAGATTACTCAAACTATCAGAAGCTTTAAGAGGATTTCACAATGGGGCGGGTGCTGCACTTGAATCTCATGCACCTGATGGCTATTGATCCATTTTAAGCTTGCACACAGACCTTTGCCAAACAGCCACGAATGTTACTTCTTGTTGTGATCTTCATTTTTCAGCGTTTAGTGTTGTTGGAGGTTGTACTCGGTGTCCGTTGGACAGAAAGCACCCTAACAATAATCCACACCTTATAAAAAATGATAAAACCAACATGTAAACCACTACCATGTTTTCTGGGGCTGCCCAGTTATCAAAGACTACAGGAGGGGGATACGTAATGCCCTGCATGAGATCATGAATATGTATTTGGGAATTTACCTCAGAAATAGTTAAAAAAAGACAAGTATTTATTGAACATTCTGTTGGTTGCAGCTAAAAAGGCTTTAACCAGGAAATGGTTATAACAAGAGAGCCTGACTCTAAATGGATGGATGGACATCACACTGGACATTTACAATATGGAAAAGATAACAGCATTTGTCAATCATACCTCTCAGCAATTTACCTCTCACTGGGACAAATGTATTCACTATGTAATGCCCCATAGATCAGATTTTTTTTCACAGATAAGTAGTTGTAGAGAAAAGACTACTCCCTAACTGTTCATAGTTCTCTTTCATTTTATTTTGTTATTTCATTGTCGGTATATTGTGTACTTTTGAAATGGACATTTCTCAGATCTGTATCGTTCATGTAAAGGAATAAATACAGAGAAAAATCCTGAGTCACTATCCTTACACAATCCCATTTCCATTGTAGTCTGCAGTTACAATAGATGTGTCCGTAAACAGTGTATAGTAACTAGCTGTTGGGCTCATTAGCAATGCTGATGTGAGTGGAAGATTAGAAGGGTGGTGTTGTCTGTAATGGAGGAGATGATGAAAAAGGTCCCTCAGATGTGTATGTTGATAAGCAAAAGGTTGCAATCAGCAAGCTGTCGTGAAAAAATATTACGTATGCTGTTTAGGGAAAGGAAGGTGCTGCATCAGGATTACATGTGATCTGCAAATTATACTGATGCTACTTTTAAGTATTCAGTTAGGATTTGATTTCCCTTTTCACCTCTATTATTTAACCTCACACATATTATAAGAAGGCAAGATTGCTAAATATTTAGTAAGGAAAAGACATCTAAGATCAAAAGCTGGATAATGTAATTTATTTGTTAAACCATGTTTTTGCACATTCTATCCAAATAATTCTTTGACTCGGAAAATAATTTCTCAGTCCACTGGGTGGGAGTGAATGCATTGATCCCAAAATCGAGATTCGTTTAGGAAACAATGGCGATCACACATTTTAAAACAACACACACCGCACAGATGCTGTTGTTTGTTTCTACAGATGACACACACACACATCAAAACACTAATAAATGGCTGTACAAGTCATGTGTCATCATATTTATACCATGTGCAATGCATCTGAGAAATAATCTCAACAGTTGTTTTTAGCCATGCTTACATGACAAACAGCTGAACTCTGTTGTTGTGCAAGGTTTTGAAAATACAATCCTGTTTGATGACCTTGTTGACACTGAAGTGACACGTGCATCAACAGACAGAATTATGAATTATATTTGAATCGTGGATTCTGGGGTAACTTAGCTTTTACGTTTATCTGTTGTGACGTGTTTTGTAGAGGGGACAAATCACTCTCTGTGCTGAATGAAGGATAAGCTTGTGGATTTTTTCCCCCGGGTCCAGTTTTGATTTGGTAATCATGTGTGCATTATGTTTTCAGCCCTGACAAATGGAGTTCTGCAGGTTCCTGCTCAAGGCTGAATTTGGACTCATTACTTTTAAGTTTATGTGAAAAATAGGTGACTTGTGGCCATGTTTGATTTACACTTTCTATTCAGTTTCATAAGTAAAGGAAAAGAAATAGATCCATCACCATGGTATGAACGTAAAATATCATGCATATACTGTAAAGCTCATATTCTCACAGAGTTCTCCATCTTTTGTAGTTTTCTTATCCTTCCAAGATATAGCCGTTTCTCTGAGAAAACCAGGAATAGCACACCTGACTGACAATCGTGGAGAAAAAAAGGTGTTTTGTTTCTTAGCACATTTTAATTAAGGCTGACATTAGCTAATTCATAACATGCATTGCCTGTCCCTCTTGGGTCTGGCTTGGCTGTTTCATTTGCTGGTGTTAGGCAAAGTGTCTGATATTATAAGACCAGCAATGCCTCAGCCACATCTGGACACTTGTGGGACTTGCCAGTTGCTGGGCTATCATTACAGATGATCACTTGATGACAGTGAGTGTGAAGCAATATTTAGATGAATGCAGCAGATCTAGACATTTCCTATTTTTAATATGCTCTGCTTTTTTTCATCTGCTTTTTATCCTATTGTCCCCCTCATGGACCAAACCTCAGTCACAGTTGGCATGAAAAGCTGCTCTTTTTCTCTGTGTACACTTTGTCCAAACTTTGACATTACAAGTGTGTGTGTGTGTGTGTGTGTGTGTGTGTGTGTGTGTGTGTGTGTGCGTGTGTGTGAGTGTGAGAGCTATCCGTTTTAAGATACGGAAACACCCTGCTGTTTGGAGAATTAAAGGCTGTGTAAAACTTTTTGCAAGAGATGTAAAGAGGGTGACATTTCTCACTGCTCAATTGACAAGAGGAGCCGCATTTGAAACATGACCAAAGGCCCAACATGAAACAAATTTGGTTGCAAGCATTTCCTAGATCTTATGTCCTATAGATCAGCTTTTGGGAAGAGGCTATACAACTGACATGTGGCGGAGAAGACTTTAATTGCTCCAGAGAGCTCAAGCTGTTGAGTCATCAAGCTGTTATTCAAATAACGATTTTGCAATGTAAATATGTCAGATACATAATTATCTGTTTTACCACCATTTCAGACGCTCAGCTGTTTCATGTCTTTCAGTCTCAGTCAGTCTGAGAGGAATTTTTTTTTTTGTGTAATGAAAGAGAAAGAGACAGAAATAGAAAGACAGACATAGAGGAAGTGAAGATGATTTTTAGTAGAGAGGCACGCAGCATGGAGCAGGCTTCTGTCTCCTTGTCCCATGCCCTTGGAGTGCAGCTTTGTGGTGTGAACTCCCGTGAGACCTCTCTTTGTTCTCAGAAGATGAGGGCTAGCAGAGTGTGACCGTGCGCTTACACCTGAAGCCATCAAAAGCGCAGGGAATGACACTTTGATACAATGCCTCTGCTCTCATCCCCCAATGCTCCTGGCCACAAACAAGCCAAGAGGTCCTCCTGGAAATACTGCATGCCTTCACACAAATGGGAAAAAAACAAACATCTATCAATCAACTGCAGTCAAAAATAAAAAGCACAAACCTGCGTGTGCAGATACATAAATGGCAATCTGAATGTCAGATTTTCATCTTGTTTGAATGCACAGTTTGACATTTGCATCAAGGGAATGCGAGATGTCTTACAAAATTGAAAAATAGCAGCGCTCATTATTGAGAATAATTTAGGAGCTGCTACACAAGGAATATTGAAATATTGATCAGGGTGATGGCAGAAAATCAATGCCAGATTAATTACACTCTGGTCAACAGACAATATGTAAATGAGGTCACTGATTTGTTTCATTTGTATATCACCTCAGGCTTGTTACATTATCGCTGTCACTGACAGGCAAACTACACTAACACATCAGTGTTTGTGTGCCGCCTAATAAAGTCCAGTGGAAGGTGCCAAGGGTGAAAAACGTTGTAGATAAGACAGAATTTCCGCCTAACAGCAATGTGTCCTACATCATGTGTCCCACATCTTTCTCTCAGAGGAGCAGGAGATAGATAACACAGAGGAGTGAGACTGGCAGGCAGACATCAGGGGAAGGTAAGGGACACTGTTGTGGACACAACAATATCCTGACAAATCATTTAGTGTGACAGCAAGCGTTTTGTAAGTTTGATTATAGTAGGTTATATCAACTAGGGCTGGAACTATTGATTAGTTTCATTATAGATTGATGGATTATTTTTGAATCATTATTTGGTCTATAAAATGTCAGAAAATGGTGAAAAATGCCATTTCCAAAATGGAATCTTAATTGTCCAAACCCCAAAAACATTCAGTTTACATTAAATATCAGAGAAAAACAGAGGATCATCATATTTGAGGAGCTGCAACCGTAGAATATTTGTTGTTTTTGGTCAATCATGCAGATTAATCTTCGTCAATCCGCTTGATCAATCTACTAATTGTGTCAGCTCTAATACAGCATCGACTCACTCGAGCTTTTTGTTCTCAAATGTGTTAAAATGTCTTATTTTTCTCATGAAGCACTGGATTTGATGCCTCTCTGTGGCCAGACTAGTCTTTTATAGCACTGCTTCTTTTTTTGTCTCCGAATTTGGGCGGCTGCCAAATACTGTTTCTATATTCACTACACCCCATCCATTTCTCTCTCTCTCTTTCTCTCTCTCTGTTTACCTGTCAGACTGCATACACTCATTCAATAGCTGAGTGAGATCAGTGAAAGCTAGGGTACTAATAGCTGAGAGAGAGAGAGAGAGAGAGAGCCATGGTAGCATGTAAGAGGGCCGGACTTTGGCATGGGCCATCCATCTGTCACTTTCTAACACCCTCTCTGGCACTGACGGGTCATGGCAAAGGCAGCCTGTGACGGATGACTAATCTTCCAATGATAATGAATGAAACACCACCCCCTGAATGCCAAGAGGTTGCTGATGGTAAGGTTCGCCTACCTCACTGGCAACACAGAAATCATATGATGAATGGTATGCAAGCATGTTATCCCATGTGCCAACCAAACACAGTAGCTGCCAGCTCAGTGACAATTCCATGAATCATGGTCTGAAAACATTGATACACAGTAGGCCTACAACAGTATTCATTCTGCATTTTGCTCTGCTCCTATTGTGTGTGAGTGAAGGAGACAGGAAAAGGGAGAGCATTAAATGAATTAATATATGTGGAAAATACAAATAGATTGCGCAGGCTTTAATGATGGAAACATGTCATGTGTAGGTGGAAAAGAAAAGGACAGTGGGATTATGGATGATGTATGCACCGGCTATGTCACATTGGTGAGAAGAGCTCTGCAGCCGCACCAGCCAAATCGCCTTGAATGTGTGTTCAGTAGCTGAGACCTGTCTTATCTTCACCTCATAATGCGCAGGCGTGATCCTATCTGAGCCTTGCGAAAAGCTTCACCATCTGAACTAGACGTCGTGTGCGCTGCTCTTCATGTGGCGCTCAAACGAATGTTAAAAAAAACTGATAGATATATATTTGCGTGCAAATACAGCCGGGACATGAAGGTTTCTCTGTTAGCTGATCTCTCCGAAGAACACAAGTCAACCTGTGGATAGTGTGGAGCGCGTCTGTGGCCACCGGTCAGTCTCCAGCTATTTGGGACGCTGTGCCTCCAGCCTGCTGTGCGCGTCTTTTACCGTTGGCTCCGGTCTGTGTCGGCGTGGGATCCGGTGTTCCGTTTGACCTAAGCTGTGAGCAGGTATTCAGTTTATGAATGGCCCTGACATGGAGGAAATACCGTTTCAGAAAGTCAAAACCAGGCGGAAGAGAAGTCACTGTCCAACGGGCGTCCCTTTGACCACCATCGCGTGTGAGGACGAGTTCGACTGCAAGGAGCTCGAGTCCCTCTTCCAGAACTATAACCTGAAGCTGGAGCAGACGTCCACTCTCAAAGCCCTGGCCGTCCTCATCTTCATGTCCTCGACACTGGCCGTGGTGGAGTTGCTGTCCGGCCCCAGCCTCACCATCTCCAAGGGGTCCCATCCGGTCCACTGTGTCATCTTCGTCTCCCTGTTCATCGTAACCAATGTCAAGTACCTGCAAGTGACTCAGCTACAACAGATTGTTAACCTGACGCTACTCTTCGGCTTCACGTTCTCTTTCCTCTGCTGTCCCTTCTCGCTGGGTGCGATGGGGATGGAGCCCCCGACGTCCCCGGAGCAAGGCGTGTGGCAGCTCATCCTGGTCACCTTCGTCGCCTATGCGCTCCTACCTGTGCGGACACTCTTGGCGGTTGTGCTTGGAATAATGGTCTCCATCTCGCATTTGATTGTGACTGCCACTTCTGTCACAGCGAAAACACAGAAACTATGGAGAACGGTACGTATGTGCTACACGTTAATTATGGTGCCTTTGTATGTTGTATTTCAATTTTGTTTATACCATTAATAGGC